>JARK01000049.1:54898-68407 GCA_000688135.1 Ancylostoma ceylanicum
GGGTACAAAGGGTTGCCGCCATAGTTACCTAGTTACCCAGTTACCCAATATGTTAGGCGCAGCTGGAGCGTATCAAAACTGTTTCCGGACTCTCAGAAAACTTCCAGCTCTTCACATTAGTTAGGGATTGGTGAAATCAAGAAGCAAACAAGGGTCAGAAAGAAGATGAAGTACTGAGGGATTCATCATTGAAAGTAATTATGAGTAATGCAAATATTCTTCAGAAAGCACGAAGGCGTTTTCAGTGAGTTCAATAAAGTTAATTTAGGCGTTTTCTCAAGATGAAATCGCTTGTTCATAGCATTTCGTAAAATAATGTACATTTTCATCAACTACAGGGAATTCCTAGTGTTGGCAGTGAATGTCCCTGCCCATTATGACAAATGCCTAGCGCCAGATGAGCTCAGCAACAACGTGAGAGCTTACGGCCAGCCGAATAGCGCCTGTAGCAAGAC
Source organism: Ancylostoma ceylanicum (assembly GCA_000688135.1). Classification (NCBI taxonomy): domain Eukaryota; kingdom Metazoa; phylum Nematoda; class Chromadorea; order Rhabditida; family Ancylostomatidae; genus Ancylostoma; species Ancylostoma ceylanicum. The sequence goes on from JARK01000049.1 coordinate 55,354, forward strand.
GGAAGCTGGTCTTGATAACGACTATGGTACTCTTTCTTAGTGAGAAAGAAGCAAACTAAAATCACCCAAGGGTTTTCTCTCAAATTACGCAAGTCTTTTCAAGACCCAGCTTATCCATCTCTCCAGTATTCACATATATATTTGACCAATCAAGGGCGGTTATCAGCTAGGTTCTGTAATTTGGCGTAAGCTCCACTGAAATTATCGAGATGGGAGAGACATAGAGGAAGGGCAGCGTAATGAACCTTCTGATGGTGTCATCACCACAAAACACTGTTACGATAGGTTACTGACACCTGCGCATCTCGGTATGGATGGTGGTAATTAGGTCGGGTATCTCTTGACTGTGCCCCGTATAAACTTCCACGAGAAGTAATTGTGAAACCATTTCTGTTTCAATGTCCACGCACCTGAATGGCAGGCATAGGTGGCAGCGGTAGTTTCCTTTCGTGGTCACTTGGTTGCTGCCACAGTGCGTCAGCTGGTTGGTTCCATAGAGGTTCCTAAGTAGAGTTATAGAGATACTATGGCTAGAAGTACAATTTTGGTGTAGAAATTTCTACTCACTGATAAAAAGAGAGGCTCACTGACGTTGAACGCCTCTGCAAAACAAAATTCTTGGAGACTTTATTTACGATTTTACAGTATTTTATGCATATTCACTTTATAATATTATTATAATTCATATTCACATAATTATATATACCTCCGCTAATGTAGTAGGAGTCCATCGTGATGTTTGTATCGTTAGTTGTCGCACTCCACGTTGAATTTGGAAATGGCGCAAGGGATACGAACATAATGAGTAGGTTAGTGTGTATTTGAGGGAGGATCTGGAAATACTTTGTGTTCAACAAATTTTCTTGGATGTGAGGATGGATACCGTACTACTTCGAGCACAGTGGAGAGCAAAAAGAGGTGAAGAGTAATGAGCAGGATCTGTAAGCTATAAATATGCAGCATGACCTGGGGTGAGGCATGTGAGAGGCCACGCACGAAGCTCCGCCCATTTCTCCGATAGCTTCGGGATCATGCGGGGCCGCTACGAAGAGGCTTGGATTGATTAGTTTAGCCATAGTTACAGTATGGTAGTGGAGTGTGCGTAAGTCCACACAGTCTTCGTTGCCAGCAGTGAGAGTTTAAGAGAAACTAGACAGCAAAAGGATCGCATAAAGCATGTGCTAAACAGTTAACAACAGGAGAGAACTCGATAGCCAGCCGTTTAGCGTAGAATTCGCAACATTCCGCACAGACACTCAATTCCTGTCGTTTTTAAAACAGATCATAACTGTAAATGTAATGAAGCTAATTCATCTGTACAGGGCTGTCACTAGAAAGAAAACAAACGATCGCTGTTGAGTAATCTGGGAGCAGACGTGTGCCAAGTTACTGTCAGACATGTTAATTGGATGGATATATACATACCAGCTCCTCTCCCTACTGTAATATTTGCTATTCAAACAGTAATAGTCTTTGTTTATTGGTAGCACCCACCACTTTCACGAATGGAACTTCTCCAACAACGTCCTTTACGAAAAAGCATAATGAAAGCTTTTCATGTTGGTGGAAACCAGATCTAAGAGCTAGCAAGAGACGTCTTGTCCTCATTCTTCCCCCTTTTGCCGGGTTGGAAAGGATAAATGATGTGGAACAGTAACATGATAATCACTTATGATCACTGGTGATAATCACTACGCACAAAGCTAGGAAAGTGATTGTTTTAATTGAAGTTGAAAACTGCTGAAATGTACATCTACAGTGCCGACCAGCAAATCCTTGCATCACAGAATACCGCACAAGTGCTCTGCCGCTCCGCAGCACTCATGCATAGGCATAGGCGGTGCGGCACGGCGGAGCAGACGGGCGGTATTCTGTGATGCAAAGATGATTGACCGCCACTGCAGATGCTTTCGTACCTTCCTTGTATGTATGTAAGTAGCACGATGAAATCTCGTTGACAACAATCTTTTTGCAGTGAGGAAAATAGTTTGCAAATATTTTGCTACTTAGAACCTGGTTTGTCAATTGTTTCGACAAGGTCCTTGCTTGTAACATGGTCGAGAGTATGTAAGCGTGCAAACAACCTGCTTTTCTCCTCTTCCTCTCCAATCGCTGCACACTTTTCCACATCCTTTTTTTCTGTGCTGTCTTCCCAACTATTGTCTCTCGACAAACGGACTATACCACGACGATCATTTTCTCTTTGCTAAAATCACTCTTACAAGTTGCAACTTTAAAAATGTTTGAGTGTGCGCGGATAGTGACGTCGAATATTCGAGCATCGTGAGTGTCAAAATTCCTTTGGACGGTAACTACAGTCCATTCTGAAAATTATGATCTCTGCACAGCTCGCGCTTGCATCACTTCCGTGTAATCAACGCGTCAATATGTACATGTGGCCTGTCAAAACCCACTCTACATTCTTAATTTGGAACTGAATTCATCTCAAATCAAATTAATCTTGCTTCATCCTATACAGACTCCTCAGCAATTACTTGGTAATGTTGTCTGTGGCCACATGCATCATTGAGATTACCCGTTCTAATCGCACTTAAATCTACCCGTCGTTAGCATGGGCGCTAACACATTTACCATAGGTGATCTCAATGATGGATACAGGCCCTGGTTCCATGGTATATACGATCGAGTACTGGCAGGGTAACTGAAAGCCACAGATTTCGCTGTTTCTAGCCCTTGACAGAGGTGATAGGCACAATTCGGTCCCGTAAACGTCGTTTCGAAGATCACTTCCTGCCTGCGTAAAACTTTGACCTTATCGTTTCTTGTCAAAACCATTACGTTCGTGTCATATCATCCAGGTGCACGCACAATCGCGTATAATCATCATCGCGTATAATTATCATCGCTTTTGTCGCATTCATTGGTCGCTGAGCTCGTTTTTTTTTTCGAAGAAATGTCTTGATTTTTGTTTTCTGAGGGTGATGGAAGCATCGCTCGATTGGAGGTTACCCACTCTCATGTCTCAGAGGCAGTGGAATTAGAAAAACAAGAACACTATGAAATAAATTCGTTGAGCAACTGTGAGTTCACAAGTTTTTTTTCACCTCTTGCGTGCTGGAGCTATGGTTTCATTTTTGACACCCACAACTTGACATCATGTTATAGCCCTTCTCAAAAAGATAGACGGATTGCGCGACTGCATCATCGCGGCGGAACCTGAACGAGGGATGCGGAGAGAGCATGCTTCAAGTGAGAGGGTCGAGTAGGTCCCGCCACGATTCTGCAGGCGCGACGCTAGGAAACCGCACGCGCAATCCGTCTATCTTTTCGACAAGGTCTATATATGTGCTCTGAAACCGTGAAGGAATATTAGACATAGAGAATGCAAGGGTTACAGCAATCGATAACGGAACACAAACACACTTTTGTAGGTCTCAACTCAACCAACTCGCAATGATCATCACTGATAGATCATTGTTCATGGTTAAGTGGAGCTCTACTCGTGAAGTTAACAGTTTTTTAGTGGAGATTTGTTAGTCCTGTTGGAGCCAGCTCGGAATTATAGCTGCAGGGCTGCCAGCTGCCTTGAGAAACAGGAAGACAGTCGATGATCACGTCTGTAGTCTGACGAAGAGCTGAGAATAATGTACAGCAGAGGCAAGCAGCTTCAGGTGTGGTCTGTATAGTATAAGGCAATAGTAGTGAACCGAGTTTCTTTATAATGACGACTTTATACTGCGCAACTTATCTTATCGTCTTTGAAGCAGTAGGTCTTAGGTGGGGCTGATCTGTCTTTGATGCCATCATTCTCCATTCATGGGCAAGAGTGCCATTAGCAAGCGCGTGGAGGAAGTCACATCTATAGAGGATCTTTGATAAGATTCCTACTAAACTTGGATCGTGAACTGCAGTGATGTTGTGCTTTTGTGGCAATTACCCATTTATCCGCATACACGGAAAAGTCACATCATGCAAGAGTAACGTGCGCAGAGATTGTTTGAAAAGAATGAGCTAAAACTGTTTCAGACAGCTATTCATCCAAGCTGACAACACGATAACTATAATGGGCCAACGAGAAAACTGCTTACCGTAGCTAAGGTAAGGCTGTTGTGCAGTTTTTTTTTACTTTTTTTTTGTATTTTGTCTTTTCACTTTAGATGTAGTATGGGGGAATCTTACTGCTGTTTATCCTGTGTCCTGTGCCATTTTACTGTTGCACTTTTTCTTTACAAAGAAGATGTTTCGATCTGTGTTGGGCAAGGCAGAGCCTAGCCATAGCGTCTGTCAGCATAGCGCAGGAACTTCGCGTCAGTTTGGGCGCTAAATGTTTTCATTTCCACAGGGAACGGAAGAAGGTGCTGGGGTTCTGTGGAGCAATCGGTTCGAAACAGACGCGTTTGTAGGACCTATGTGGAATCTGTTCGTTTCATTTTCATGCACGTTTGCATTTGTAAAAGTGCTGGTTACTTTCTGAAAGGGAAACTCAACTATCCACATAGCAGGGACCACTAATGGAACGATTACGCTCCACCTACCATTCTTCGCAATGATACCCGCTGGTTTATCAGTTAAATTCGAAGGTACTGGAGGAAATTAGAGCCTACTCTTCCGAATTCATGGTGTCCCCATTTTTGATTCCATTTATTGACAGTTCCAGACAGTTCTTTTCACTAGTAGTTTTGTTAGCAGTTCACCTTCTTTAGGATTGTACATTTTTTGCTCAAAACACCGCAAAGTGACATATGGTTGAATGTTCTAACATGCGCTAATGGTACAGAACTCGTTGCTGGCGTTGGTGGGTGTGACCCTTGATTTGTCGTCTCTAAATGAAAAGGATGGAATTTCTCTTCATAGACATCCCTGTGTTTAGTGTCACTGATAAGAATTACTGGTATCACACATGTTTGCGTTACAACCATACGTAACAAACACCCATCTGTCAACGATAGAATTAGATCTATAATTTCCTCTTCTCCTATCCCATAATTTATGTTCAAAAGATGCAGCTGTTGCAGATGATGTACTTCATGCTATTACTTTTTAATGTAATCCTAGATATTTCACATGCTGCTAATGTTCTCATATGGAGTCCTACATTTGGCCACAGTCATGTTCGTTTTATGGGTAACATAGCAGACATTTTGATCAAAGACGGACACAATGTGGTAAGTTTAGTTCCAATAAAGTAGATTCATAACTGTGTCCCACCTTGGAAAGCACCATATTCTGGCTGTACTCTCCTGTACAATTCACTTCAGACGATTGTCTCTCCGCTCATGGACCCTCATGTAAACATGGTAGGACACAATTTGCCGGCTACACAAATACCCTACAAGTCAAAGTATCACAATCTAGAAGATTGGTTGGAATTAGAGTAAGAAGAATTTTTAATGTCAATAATAGCATGATCATAATTTTCACATGTAATTCTGAATGCAGATTTCAGTATTAAAGGGGCCGCCCTTTGGGAGGCACCAAAGATGGAAGGTCGCTGTATTAGCATGGACGATATGAACGTCTTCATGACAATCAATAAGAAAATGTTCAAAGGTACAAGCTCTGTTCATTCTTTTGCTGTCATTTCAATCAAGTAAGCAAATTGCATCATTCCTATTTTCTTGAATCATATGCACACAAAAGTCCCTACATTCTATAAAAAACATTTTTTGTGTTTTAAATGTTCCGTACTTACCCGATAATTTCATTTTCCAGGGATTCTGGAAGATACTCCCTTTCTCAACTCTCTTCGTGAACAAAGATTTGATGTTGCTCTACACGAGGTCTACGAAATTGCCGCCGTAGCTATCTTTGAGGTGACAATGTATTAGATTGTCGCGAAAGTTTCTCGCCATTTACTTTCGTCTATTGCCTAATTTTTCAGGATTGTTCTGGAACTTTCTGTCCAAAACATTTATATAAGTTGGTCAATAGCCTACCCATACCCAATTTGTCCCGTGATCTGGAAGGTAGGGTGAAGTGGAGGACGATCGCCTCCTTGAGCTGATTGGACAGAATCTGTGGCTTGATATCCGCGATCTGGTAGAGGGACCACAAGGCTATCATGGTACAATAACTTTTCATCTACATTGCTTCAGAGAGACAAGTAAACATGGCGAAGTATTCATCATGATCTGAGCCGCTATCAGCTTCAATTATGTAGGGAGCGTGCCGCAATCTTCGGAGCCTTTGGCATAATTTCGCTTGGTCCCACAACTTGGTTATCAGTGGCGAGAATAGGGCTCCTTATGTTAATAACATAGAGAAATATGTATGGATCGGACGCCAGCAATCTTGGGTTCCGCAGCCAAAACGAGAACTACCTCTTCAAAAGAGATGATCAATGTTTGGTCGAATTGCGAAAGAACCGCTTGTTCGGGGCTGCTGCCAACAAGCCCTACTGTTACCGCAGGGGTTCTTGTCTATAATATCGGTTGTATTAAAGAAGAAAAATTAATTTGAAAGAGAAGACTGAAGATGGCGAGAAACTTTCGCGACAACCTAATATTTTATCTCTAAAGACATGCATTATCATATGTACATATTATTCACTAATAGTATTACTGGAAGAAAGTAGTGAATTTATTTCCATCGATTCGTTGTTCAGATGATTGGCATTAAGAACACTGTAGTCCTGTCAGCTCTTGGCGTTACTCCATATGTCCAACAAATAGCTGGCTTCCCAGCGAATCCAAGTTTTGTGCCAGGTAAGAACGTTTTGCTATATTTTGCCTCTTGGAAATGAATATTTCCAATTTTTGACCTGGTACAGCGTATGTTACATATTAGACGAACTAGTTCTAAGCATTTACCACTCAACATCAGGGCTAATTAACTTGTTTCTGTTTTCACAAGTGTGTTTACCTCTAAAACAAACACTAGGAGTTAAAAGGAAGCGTAATGCAAATTGAATCAAGTGCTCAGGTTTTGTGTTGTTTAGGAATGTATACGACATACAGTGATGACATGACTTTTTGGGAGCGGTTGGATAACTTCAAATTCGAAATCGAGATGCACAGCTTATTCATTTCTTGGGAGAAAGAAATCTGGCAACTAGCCAACGACGTTTGCCCAGGATTTCCTGAATTACGCACCTTGCTTGAGGTTTCTACCATTTATCCGTCAGTTACGAATGTGATTGCATCTGCATGTATGATCTTCTCAAGTGAAGAATTGTAATAATGGCATTGGAAACAGCTTTATCTCTTGCCTATTACTGTCAAAACTCTGTAGTCGTTACTAAAGCGAAGGCATGCGGTATACTACGATTTGCCAGAGCGGTATAGCAACGTGGTTGCAATCGGCGTCCCCTAAGTGTATTATCGTGGTCACCACGATCCAAACGTCTGCAGTAGCAGAAACTGCTACGCAGCCACCACGCGACCGATCGCAAGGTTGCTGCTTGGCGCCTTGGCTGGCGAAATACGTCGTGGCCGCCACGCAGCAGCCTTGCGACTGGGTTGCGTGGCGGCTGCGTGGCAGTTTCTGCTACTGCAGACGTTTCGATCGTGGTGACTACGAGAATACCAGGAAGAGCGTTTGTCTTTAACATTATCTTTGCTGCTGTAGTTCATGTACTTTTAAATCCTAGGAGAAAACTGGAGTTGTACTGATGAATGTTAACGAGTTGACGGAGACACCTCGACCTACAGCAAACATTTTGCGGTACATTGGTGGAGCAACCATCCATGAGCCTAAACGACTAGATGAGGTTTTTTTCAAGCACAGATCTATGCATTGACTTGGAGGTTGTTAGTCACTGCATTATTTTTAGAAGTTGAACGCGATTTTAAGCGAACGTTCAAAAAATGTTTTGTTTTCACTGGGATCTCTAGCTCAATCAAAGGACATGCCGATGCGCTTAAAGCAAGGTATGGTAGGTTTTCATCTTTCTTCGCTTTTTGTGTGTTATTCACAGTGCAATGTTATTCCACCTTCTTTTTCTCATGTACCCCTTCCTCGATAGTTAGTTATTCTATGAAATGAGCAGTAAGTTCATGGATAAAGGATAAAGTGTCCGGCGTTGATCAATCCCGTCATGTGGGATGCGCCACGCATTCGACTTCATCTGAATATCGTAGAGGCGTTGAATGCGTATGTGCCTTTTACTTGCGGGGGGCATCCGATGAACCAAGTCAGTGCTTCATCCTCCCAGACTCCTCTGGTACCAATTTGCCGACCCGGAGAGGATGGATGGCTTGATTGGCCACGGGCGCGATCGAACCATAGACCGTGTGCGTGTGCAGCGAGCCTCTTACCACTGCACCACACGCGCCCAAGTACATGGTTGTCGCAGAATTGCACTTATATAATTCAAAGAGAAATATTTTTCGTTATGGCTTCTGGCGTCCCTCATCCATTGTCTTAAGTTTTAAATTCATACGATAGTGTTGTAGAAGAAGAACTAGCAAATTTCTATTAGTTCTCATATACTAGCCTTGCCAAATATTTGTTACCAGCCCGTCTACTGGTGAAGATCCAATAACGTTCGATGATATTTCTCGTTATGAGCAAAGTGGGAGTAGTCTTGGTGTTATATCCTCAAAGTACACACGTGCAGATGGAGGCATGTCGCCTGCAGTGATAGGTCACTTACCCGGCGGACACGTGTATCACACGTGTGCCGAGTGCTAGGTGCCAAAATCAGAGAGAATGTGAACATTGTGACAGATAATGTAAGATTTTGAGAAGTCGTCATCGATGTGATGTTATTTATAGATCGCTGCTAGAAAAAAACACCAGTAGAAGCGAAGGCTAGATAGGCATTCGTCATATTTTGATTTATTAAGGTGCTGAAGTTTTTGGTCTGCTTGGGCTTAGAAAAATTCATTGATATAGTCTTCTTAATTCTTTTAACAGAGACTAAGTGATTAGATTCCATTCCCGGGATGATTTTTTTGCGATGCACCAGTTCTGACAGCTTCGAGCAATTCCGTAGTGCTGCCCTGCTATTAATCAAGTACCTACTTAAGTAATAACTCATTGTACTACACAATTTGCTCTTCAGCAGAAATAGATTTATTCTATTTTTTTCGGGCAGAAATAGTTAGAAATAAGTTATTTTACCCAAATTTTCTTGCTTGTTTGGCTTTATTATACTCTGCTCCACACGCGACGATAGTTCAGTATTCGCGCCTCTTGTCTGTTTTTCTCGTCACTCTCTCCAATTGCTGCGCACTTTCCCGCGCACTCTGCCTCTCTGGCATCGTCCCAGCTGCCGACCTTGGCGGAACGCACTATGACTGAACGAGTTTTCTAAGGGCTGGGTGGTACGGTGCTCAGTAAAATGTCATTCTTGAACCTTTGCCGGAACTGATAACATCAATTTATCCGGAATAGTTCTGATAATATCAACACATCCGGAATAATCATTTCCATCTTCGGGATGAAATTTTGGTTGAGCCAAACGATCTCATACTTCAGCACGATTCCATCCTCCATAGGGATAGGTTTTGACATTAAAGACTGCATCATCCACTCTATTTAGCTCTCCTTCTTTTCTGTATTTTATATAAAACCTACCATATTTAGATATAATTGAGGCGTTTGCATCTTTCCCTGACACCACATTCATATGGAAGTATGAGGAAGAGAACGATCACATTCTTTTTGAAAAATATCCGAATATCCATCCTCTGAAGTGGGTACCTCAAGTGGATTTGCTTGGTCAGTTCTTTTTTTGGATATTATCGCTTCTGCACCTGACAATTGCACAGTTCCTAGAAGCAAAACATGAAGTTGTGCTGATGTGACGATATTTTTGTTTATTTTCTTTCAGCCGATAAACGGATTTCTCTTTTTATTACGCATGCTGGCATGAACTCTGTGCTTGAGGCAGTATTTTATGGGAAACCAATGGTGGCAATCCCTCTGTTCGTGGATCAAATTGTCAATGCGAAAAATATGAACAATCGAGGGCTGGCTGTAGTTATTGACAAACACGACCTGAGTAAGGATGCTCTTGTCGCGGCGATCCGTGAGACACTTCCTGCCAATGGGTACGTTACTTTTAATCAGCAAGTGTGCGAGTCAAAAGAGGAGCATTTTGAAAACATTAGAGGTTGAATTACTTTATGAGCTTTCCATAACAAATTTTAAGGACTCCTTGCGTCTCTCACCCCGACAGCCGACTAATTAAAGGTGCTAGCCAAGTGTTAAGCGCCTTTGGCAGGGACTCAACCCGCCTTGTCCCAGTAATTGATCTCAGAACAATATCCACCCCCTACCCCCCTCCATGCCGCGCTGCCACATACGATGGCGGCGCGACGGATTGCTCCACACAGCGAATTCAAGAGTGTTTGTATAAATTGATCGATATTACTCGCATCATATGTGTAACTTCACACCAATAATGTCTAAAAAAATTTTAGCCATCCATTCCGTAAGGGTGCAGGAGATTCGCCTCGGAGTGATTATCGCGTTGCAGCTACGCGCGCTAGAGACAGTCCACAGTTCCATTCCAATAGTTAAAAATTTCAGTTCAAAGGATACGTGCGAGCGGTTCTTAGCGTTTCGCCCATAGCCTTTTTACTGAGCCCGCAATTGCACGGATATTCACTCCTTTCCGAATGCCCCATAGATTATGTAAGTTTCATAGCGTTTATTAGCGCAATTCACACCCTTAATTGCGGACTCCCCTTCAAGTTCGTTTGTTTAAAATTAGTACTACGTTTTCCGGCAAGATGTTTTCTATTCCTTTTTGTTTTTGGCTTCCGTGCAGAATTGGTACTCCAAAAATGCTCTCACGATAAGGGCATCTTATTATTCCAGTAATAATACTTCTTTCGATAACAAAGGACAAAACTTTGTAAAAAGATGTGAAGGAAGTTGAGCAATTCTTATTACAAGGTGGCACGTTATTTCATTGCATTTGTTACTCTTTATTTTATTTATTTCATTTCCACTTCATTTTATAAGAGGTTGATTTTGATTTTTTTTTTGCAGATTGTAGTAAATTTTTTTTTTATTTTGCGGAGCTACTCAATTTCAGTATATGCTAGCTCGAACATTCCTAAAGCTAATATATTAGGTTTTTTAATTAGTTCTAGTGCGAAATTGTCTGAATCTAGACTTTGAGCCCGTGATGGCGAAAGAAAAAGCTATTCGAGTTTTTTTTTGTTGAACTTTTTTTTTGTTTCACCTGTTTCACCTTTTGCATCATAACGAAATATGTGTTGTTTCAGCACCTACGCACGAAAAGCATCTGCGGTAGCGAAGTATCTTCGTGGTCGTCCAGCTGCTGCTCGGGCGGAGGTTTCTCACTGGGTGAAGCTGGTGGCGGAACAGGGTCGAATGGACCACCTTGTGATGCGTTCTAGGGATATGTCATTCATTCAGTACTTCTGTTTAGACATTATAGCTTACCTGTTAGCACAGTTTTTCACAGCTTTATATTTGGTGTTCAAAGTGGGAAAATATATTCTTCGACGTTTTCGTGTCTTTTTTGTGAAGTGCAAGAGTGAATAAAATGTATTTATTGATTGGCTAGGGGAGAACTCGTGACTTCATTTTTTTTTTCTCAGTTTCACGCTGAGAGATCTAAAATAATAGGACTTGCTGTTGTGTTAATGTGGAAATCTCAATTTCGATGCGATTTAATGAATTGTACCATTGATGCGTCACCCGCGACAATTAGCTAATCACTTCCAGCGCTAATCACTTCCCTTTGGTCCTTCTTTCATATCCTTAGTGTGTCGGGATCGAGATGCCTTGATCAAGATGTGGCAGAGACTGGTGAAATTTCTTGTTATTAGCAAAGTGGGAGCAGTTGTGATGTTATAACCATAGGGTACACAGGTGCAGGCATGTCGCCTCGAGTGATAGGTCACGTATCCAGCGGATACGTGTATCGCTCGTGCACAGAGATATCGCACCCAAATTAAGAAGGCGATACCATGGCGATATGTAATGTAAGATCATGATAAGATCGTGATTATGATGAGATTTCAAGACTCAGAAAGTGTATATGTCTCGCACTTGGATTCTCGTTGTGAATGATTGAAGGTATCCAGGAACTCCACTTCTTTCAAATGAACAGGATGCCCCTCCAAATGAGCAAGGATCTGACTTTTTATTTATTGAACGATTTCTCTCCTATTTTCACATGCATTTCCACGGACATAGTACCATCTATTCCCAAATGACATTAGTAATACGTCTGACAAATGCACAACGCCAACTTTTTTCAAGTTAAAAGTTGTAGTCTAGGGACCCAATCAATGATGATGATGGGTTAAGACGCGTCTTAGGTTATCGGATCTCTGTTTCTAAAAGATTCATGCTCGAAGTGTGCTTTGGGTCAGGATGTTGAGTATGAGATGCTCAAGAGACTTTGATCGCCGCAATAGTAAAACATTCTGAGAATGAAATACAATTCTTGAAGGACCGTAAAGTGCTCGCTACTATATACTACTACCTAGGTGCAGAAGAACTGACGCTTTTCTGTGCTGGCAATATTTCTTCTCACAACTTTAATGAAAACAATTTCTGCGGACGACACAATCCCTTATATTAGTAGTTATCACTTCTTACCGTAAAAGCAGGCTTCTTATATTCTGCGCAGAGAACTAGGGATAGCCAAAAAGCAGCCTTTTGCGAAATACGGCCTCCTATAGTTGGAGGAGAGGTCAGCATTTCGGCTACTATTTTCTTAGAGTTTCCGAGAGTGATGGCTACTAAACCGTTCCCCTGCAAAGCTATTGGAATTTGAGCCGGTTCTCGGAAGCAATTTGGTGCGACCGTTGTGGTGCTGAAAGTTGACATTTGAGCAACACCAGCACTTTTTTCCGGCTCTCGGTTCGTGACTTCAAAGAATCTCAAAATTAGCTGAGGAAATGCTTCGAAAAGAACACATCCACGCATCTCTAACAGGTGCTTGCGGTGCGCGTAAGCTCAAGAGTTAAATATGTTGCATTTTTCGTTTCCTGTATTGAACCGTGTTGCTTGTGGTATCACTGGAAGATCCTCAAAATCCAGAGACGCTTGCTTTGCTCCACAAGTGATTTCCCATATCTAGATATCATACTTCACCCGAACAAAATCCATTTTACATGGCTCGAGAAAAGCATCCCGTCAGTTTTACTGGTAGGGTGGGGGG
>JARK01000049.1:68468-110825 GCA_000688135.1 Ancylostoma ceylanicum
GGGGGAGTGCTACGTTGCTATCAGGAACCCCTGCTCATATGTTATTAAAATTGAACAAATAGAAGTTGCATGCTGTAACGGAACTTCCGTTCGCTTTTTATTTGGGAATTTTTCTTCGATGTGAACATGGAATTTGATAGCTACGTTTCATGAGATGTGGTAACGAATGGAGTAAACAGAAAGTTCGAATTTTTTCGTAGAAATAATGCTATCCTTATCCAGTCGATGCCGCTATCCTTATAACTCAGAATTGCGAAAAATCAGCGAAACTGCTACACATTTGCCTAGATTCTGCACTGTGCTCCTATACGACATACATATATGCAATGACTAAACAATATACCAACACGCATAGTCCATGCTACAGAATGAACATTATAAGTATTATATATACAGGGTATGGAAGTACATGGAGTTGGATTTTAGCATCAAACGGAACAAAAGTCATAGTTTAAATTTTTTCAAGAACCTGTATTTTTTCTATAACTTTAGTCTTCTTTCCTGGAAGGGGAACTTCCTATTCTTGCATTGTAGATGATCCCGACAAGCAGTCTACCACTTCATTATTCATGCCAAGAAACCAAACATGACTTGGGCACGACATCGTGCTGACCAAGCTATCATATTTAGCAATGTATTCGCGCTGGACAGCTCAATGATTAATGCGCGTGAGGACTTTGAGGAGGAAATAGATCACTCAAGCACAGTTTTCAAATATGACTGCTTCATTATCAGCTGACTGTAAGAAATGTACTGGTATCTTACTTCTTCTTAATTGGCACTTCATGTGTGTGTGTGTGTGTGTGTGTGTGTGTGTGTGTGTGTGTGTGTGTGTGTGTGTGTGTGTGTGTGTGTGTCTGTGCACGAGAACCAGGCCCTGTCGCCAAAAACTAACGACACCATCGTGTTCAGCCGGTCGAGTTATGTACGAAAATGTGGTAAATTTTGATTTTTACCTTTATTTACAGGTGTTTCGGGCCACTTTAGTCATGTTCAGACATGTTAAGTTCTCTCAATGGCCGACCGTTGTGTTTACTACAGTCGGAATGAATGAGATAAGCCCAGACTGTATAAAAGCGAAGAGATGGGAGGGATGTCTTTGAATCGCAGAGAAGGAGCCAGGAGGGTGAGGAAGGCCACGGATGAGAGGCGAGCAAGCACTGCTGCAGTAGGGCTGCGCCGGGGTCTGCAAATGGAGATAACGCTTTGCAAAGGGTCCACTTCTGTGGCAATGGTGCGATGGTTTCTGAAAGTAGAGAAAAGCCTGGAGAAGGGTCCAACGTAGAGATAAGGATGATGAGCCAGCGTCTAAAAGTGGGGGAACGCCCGGGAACGGGTCCATCGGTGTGATGAGGATGCGCCGCCGTCCAAAAGGTGGAAAACGCCTGGAGACGGGTCCACCGGTGTGATAAGGGTGCGCCGGCGTCGAAAAGTGGGGAAGCGCCTGTGGACGGGTCCAACGGTGTGATAAGGATGCGCCGGCGTCCAAAAGGTAGAAAACGCCTGCAGGGGGCCCAACGATGTGATAAGGGTGTGACGGGGTCCAAAAGTGGGAAAACGCCTAAAGACGGGTTCAGCAGAGTGATAGGGGTGCGCCGGCGTTCAAAAGCGGTGTAACGCCCGGAGACGGATCGAACAGTATCATATAAGGTGGAAGGACATCTGCCGACTGTTTCACAGCTGTGGAAAGGTGCTTCAAAGCCAGAAAGCTCTAAGGTGCGAAAAAAGGGAGTTTTATTAAATGTGGGATGGCCGGCATGGTGTGAGGGAGATGTCATAGGAAGAACGCGAGCGAAGCGAGCACAAAAAGAAAACAAAAAGAAGCCTGAGAGTCCGGCGTCAGCCGGACTCTCAGGCTGGTAATTGTAATTTCTGACGTATCACGCAATCGTCTAACATAGGAGCGCGGCTTTTATCCGAGAATTAAAGATTAGATAGGAAACCAAATTTGATTGAATTATCTCCCGAGATGTGCGGGAACACGCAGCTTATTTTTCGTTCCATACCATTTCGAATATTTGCAAGCTTAGAATTTCGCTTCTCACTGAGTATGGATATAAATGGTTCCCTTGTGAGCCCCTGAGAAGACCTCACTTCTCCAACCTCCGTGACGCCACTCGGTGGAAGAGGTACTGATAAGGTACTCTCGCTGAGGTGCATGCTTGCTGCGCAGGACCTTCTACTTTCAAGTGCCCGTGTTCATGAACGTTCTCGAATATTCTGCTACCTACCCGCCCCTCTAGAATGGACGAGTTTTCTGGGTGACAAATGAGTACACTCCGTCCAAATGACTTGTCTCAATCGATGGTGACATGTAATAACAGAAGTGGCCGGGGATATCACTTTCTGCTCTGAAAACTCGTCCAATTTGAAGCTTAGAGCCTTCCCGGGAACGTTCATGAATTCCACCACAGAGTCGAGTGGGAATGGGGAGACGACAAGTAAATGAAAATTATTCGACTTGACTTTTCCCACTCCGAAAATCCTCATTTCATCACTATTGAACTCATGATGAAAGTTATTTCACAGCGTGTAGGTAAAAGTTTCACGAGCACAACTGCTCGAACGTCTACGAATTTGATATTTAGTAAGGATGTCAGCCGACCACATAGACATTGGTACTTGCAAGGAAGTTGGCGAATAGAGAGACACCAGACTACTTCAGAACTATTCTCAAATTTTTAGCATGAAAAAATCCTCAGGAGCTTCTGGTCATAATGGTATACGTGATTCAGTGCCGGACTCCCGAAAAACACGTTTTGGTGCCTCAGTTTTGAGGAGCTTATGGGCGGAGTTAAGGCGAGATTTCCAGTTCAATCATTCCTTTGCTGGTGGAGTGCATTTGCTATCCTGTTGGGGAGAGGGGGAGAAATCTCACGAGGAGTATTCAAGTCGTTTAAATGTGCGCTTCTGACGGTGCTCTATTCTAAAACGCCATTCTTCTTCTTTGGCCTCTTGTCCCTTGCGACCACGTCCGGAACCTTCGCAAGCTTTGGGCTCGAATACAGAATTTCAGGCCCTTTTGAACGGAATCACATATTATGCCATTGGAGTCAGGAGCTGCTGGAAATTCTTTTCGTGTTAATGACTCAAAAGGATTCTGAGGTGGGGATATAAGCGAACGAGGTCACTTGTTGAGCTATCACAACCACCAATACCAACTCCCAGTAGACCGTGTAAGGGGCCCCAGCTACAGTCGACTTTTAAAACTTACGCAAAGTGCAGGCGATTTACTAACAATGCGTAAGTTACGTTGCGTCACACAAGGAAGTGTTATCGCTGGTTATAGAGCATGAACTCGGTACCATTCCGTGAGAAAAGGAGCATTGAATAATAGCTGAGTGTACTTTGTCCCATGTAATTTCCTTATGCTGATAGAAAGCCAAGTATAAATTTCATAAAATAGGTGCATTGTTTGTGCCATGTTCAGATAACACTATTCTAAATTTATTATGGTCATAGATTGTTCCTCGTTGTGGAATTCTATGGCTGATGCTATGGAAAATTCCAAGGAGAACGTAGAGGGCATGTCCAATATGCGTATAATGAATAACAAGCAACAAAAAAAGTTTTATTTTTCATGGTGTCTAGAACGTTCTATTTGAGAAATGCCATCAACGTCGTTTGCCGTGATTTGAGGATTCCTCGATGCACTGAAGTTTCATAGCTATAGTTTTTTTTCACTGGATGGCGCAACAACTCACCTCGTTTTAAGTCTCTTCTGTGACCGTGAAGATGGCTAGTGTGAAGCGAGCAAGTAGTCGGTGTCGTCCTCAGGTCTTCTGAAAAAAATGTTTTTTTCACCATTTCCATATCAATTGGGTACAAAACATACTTTGGTTTCGGATCCGTCAGATCTTCACCCATGAGCGAGAAGTAAAGTCCTGCGGGAAACCTCCTGAAATAGGAATACATAGTTGAGGGGTTTTTCTAGAAGGTAACTAACTAGGTACTTTTTGAAGTGTGGTTTTCAGCCCGAAACGAGAGAAAGGCCTTTCCGTAAGATTCACTCCGACAGATTCTATTATATGCTCTGGTTAGATTAATTCTAGGGTTAACGTACATTCTTTCTGTATTTTGGAAGCATGATGTGAGCTAGAATTATATAATACAAATGACTCGGTGAACTTTCACCGAACATCGACTAGACTTATTTCTGCTGGAATAGTTCAGAATTGGCTTGTGGGACACGTTTTTTTTTCTAGGAAACCAAAAGAATTATGGTATAAAGTAGCTGAGCATCGATTTTGCTTTCTCCCCTGCAAGGAGAGAACGTCGTTCGATCTCTTTTTTGCCCACACCCAGGCATTTGCGGTGGACCACTTCCGTTGTTCAGCAGGCGACCACACATTCCCCGCATGGGTAGTTTGTAAACGTTGCTGGGTGCAGTCTGGCCTGATATCTTCTGCTCTTGCGTGAATCATTGACCCAGAGTAACCGTGTTGTCGCCATAGTGGGTGAGTCTGGTGGTGTTAACACTTTTACCTTACAAGGGAAGTGCACGAACTCAAGCTGCGATTTCGAAACGGGACATACATATATGGTAGGAAGGCTTGTCCCAGACGATGTTACAGGTTATACTTGAATTCTGCTAAATAGTTAATACAAGCTTAAAATTCCACGTCGATGATTTCCTACCGCACTGACATACGGTATAATTATATATATATGATTGCTTCATTATCCTTTTATTAAAATTTTAATAAATTTTTCTAGAAGGTAAGTGTGGTTCTCAGCCCGAAACGAGAGAAAGGCCTTTTCGTTAAATTCACTCCGACAGATTCTACATATTATATACTCTGGTTAGATTAATTCTAGGTTTAACGCACATTCTTTCTGTATTTTGGAATTATGGTAAAGGTTAGAAGTAGAAGTTTGCAAAACAAAACATGAAAGCGGGATTCAAACACTCGAACCTCTGCCTATGAGTCTGCGCCACTATCCACTCGGCCATCCAGCTGCATCGCCATCAATGAAGGCGCTGTATGTCAGTGCGGCAGGAAATCATCGCCGTGGAATTTTAAGCTTGTATTAACCATTTAGCAGAATTCAAGTATAATCTGTAACATCGTTAGGGTCAAGCCTTCCTACCATATATGTCTCGTTCCGAAATCGCAGCTTAAGTTCGTGCACTTCCCTTGTTAGGTAATTTCAATGCATGCGACCTCTGGAATTCTGGGCGCTACCTAAACGGCTGTGGTGGTCCCCCTCCTCAGTTGGGATCACCAATTTAGCAGATCACCCACGGCGATCACTTACTGGGACCGTGCGAAAGACAGATCGACCGACATGATCAGTGAATTATAATTTTGCATTCTACTATTATTAGGTTGTCCCATAAATAATGGCCGCTTTGAAGGTGTGCTTCGCAAGGTGCTTAGCTGTAAAAACATCGAAACGAAGGAATGACGAGGTGGTCCTGGAATGTAAACGGCTTATGCGTTGTGCTTGCTGATCGTTCAGGAATTGTCTACCTAGGTCCTAAATTGGTGAGGCTATAAAGTTTCCGGTTTCCTTGGCTACGGCCATAATTTTTGGGACAACCCAATATAAAAACGGAGGAGCCACAAACAAATGCTGCGTTTTCAAAAAATAGTGGCGCTCTCTAATTTCTTGTTAACAAGTTTTTTTTCTCAAAACTTTCACTTGAAATACCACTAGTTTTGCTCCTTTACTTCGAGATCCACCTCTTATGACTTCCAAACTTCGGTTCTCATGCCCGGGCAATTTTGCGAGCAATTTTCCACTGTTTAAGTGCGCATTAAGGAGTCCAGGAGTAAATTCATGAATTTGCACCTAATACAGTTTTTAGCTTGGGTTGAACCCCAGGAACGAAGAGATTTCGGAATGAGGAGTTGAGGGAGGGAGTGGGGGGAGGGAGAGGGAGAGGGAGAGAGCGGAAATTTGTTTCTGATAAGATTCTTCTGTGAATAAACCGAGGAGTAACGAGTGTACGAACGTTTCTATTCACATGATGTAATCCAAATTACGTTATCACCTTGACAGTCCATTAGCGGCAACCATCAACATTTCTTCGTACTTCCGCTATTCTCCGGTCACCGCAATGTTCAATTTGTTGTTCACTGGGTTCAATTTTGAGATTTGGAGAAACACGCTGACTTATTTGAGATAAGCAAGATAGAAGGACAGCGCTATAGATTAAATTTCGAAAAGAAGGTCCTTTGCATAGTTGTCAGTGAATTTTTCTTTCCTCAAATAAGCAAGTTTTGCAGAATGTCAATAATTAAAATAGCATTCCGTTGTCATGAAAACTTGCACTCCTTGTTTGTATTACATTTAATGCCATTGTTATTATTCTTTGCTACTAAATTACGCTCTTATTATTATAAACCGCTGTATCAACATCATTATAGTTGTTTTCGTTTCCAGAGAAAGTACACGAGATAAATGATGTTTGACATTCGCTTCTAGAGCAATTTCATGCTTCAGACATTGTTTTCATCCCTGGAGAAATTGCGAAAATCCATTTTCCTTGGAACAGTAAGGAGTTAAAGGCAGAACTTCGTCAAGAATTTCGGCTAATGCTGTGTGCGTGCGTGCGTTAACACATTGCGGACAATGTGATGCACATGGTGCATCACGGCCTTCCGTCCCTGTGTGGCCACGTGATGCACATGGTGCATCACACTATTTAATTACGTTGAAAACTGCTCGTTTTCCTACCGCTTTCCCACATAACCACATAATTCAGAACAGAGAAAAACATACCCGTTGTGCCAAGTCACAGCTCTCATTATAACAAAGTCTGAAATAGAGAATGGCTTGGGAATTCGGTGACATGTTAGGGAAGTACTAGTTTATCCTCTCCATTTAAGACAGCATAAAAAATGCAGTTCAAAGCAACTTCAAGCACAAAAATAAGTTTTTCGAAAGCACGGCGTTGAAAATTATCAACTAGTTGAATACCAAACAGTAAAACTCGGACTGTACACCGCATATTAAAGAAACTGTTCCCCTCTGGCCATGTGATGCACATGGTGCATCACGCCGTGCGTCCAAAAATATCGATTGGCCACGCGCATTCGCCACACGAATATGTGCTCGGTCCGCAATGTGTTAAACGTGCGACTACATGTTTAGTGAAAAATAAATCGAATAGCAATTTCTGATGCAGCTGAGAAGCAGATGAGTAGCACGCATTTGTGGTATAAGGCCTATGTGCTTCTTACTCGTTGCAGTCGATTTTCATTTATGGCGATTTTCATTTACTTTATTGCGACTCCGTTGAAAATCATCCGCAAATGAACTCGTAAGTACGTATGACGCACGCACGCATCTCGTATGAACTGCCTTAATCACTAATTAGGTGTTCTGCCACTATATTAGTAATTTCTATCACAGTTGAAAATTCTTCCCTTTACAGCCGTGTTTGAGCTCAAAACCCACGGATGTGATGCTAAGGAGCAACGACCAAATTTGAGGCGACTAGGAGGTATTAGCTTCTGGCAATCGCTTCTAATCTGGATACCAAACCGTGTGACTTGTATGGATTAGCGCGTCATTTTGTACAAGTTTTACTTTCTACTAGGGTAAACAATCTATGAGATGTACCAATCCTTCCCGGATTGAGTGCATGGTGTGGTCCCCATGTGTTCTTATAAGCATAATCCTGAAGATTTCACCTCGAAGAAGCCTGCTGTTGTTGTTTGCGGTTCGTTCAGCAGTCAAAAGAAAGCTGGACCCATAAAAATGTGTTTCATCGAAGCCGTCGAGGCATCACGCGTAGGTGTTATCCATCATAGTAATCCATCACCAATGCCAGGAAAAACAAAGGAAACATTGAATGAATGTCTCACGGATAATGTCACGTGGTGGGTGTTGTGAAGCTTGATTTTCTTCTGACCCAACTATGTACTACTGATCAAACACACAAGAGTTAAAGAGCACGTTTCAGTTCATTTCTTTGCAAAGCCTCTGTTAAATGGAAAATAGCGAAATTTGTGTACTGCATCCGAAAAAAAAAATACTTCAAGAAGATTTTCTCTTCCATATTAAGAACATTTGTCAAGACAGTTGCAAGAGCAGAAAACTCAGTAAAAAATAGAAGTTTCGAGAAGTCGTTGATGTCTTAGAAGTACCAGAAATCAAAAAGCATTGGTCACTTTTAAATCAAAAGTTGCCACTATATGCGCGTTTAAGCGTACCACTGATGATAGGTGTTGGGACTCATTCCATGTAAAAAGTAATTAATCTTCGAATCTATCTAAAACTTAGAAGCTATTGCTATTTGTTACGGAAAGTGGAAGATTGTTGCCGCACCGATCTTTGCCATTGACCATACGAAACGCCAACTTACACTAACTCGAATGTCAGCTGGTTAGTAGGAACTTTGCAACTTAGTGCACATTTGTTTTCTCATGTTACCAAAAAACTTCAATCACATAATACTGGATCATAATCTTCCGTACCAACCATGACTGGTGTATGAAATTTTAAAAAAAAATGAAGAAAAATTAATGTACTAGGGAATGGTTCCCGAAGAGTGTTGTTTGACGTGTCGTTTGATTTTATGTCACAATGTCAAATGTAACTCATAAAAGAAGAGACAAACTATGCTTTGATCGTAATGCTATAAACCTTAGATATTCAGTTATTTGCTCTAATATGCTATCCACAAACTTTACAATGAAATATGTAGTTTTGTGCTTTGAACTAGACCGTTAATATGACTTCTTTGCCACCCCTGGACCATTCAAAACTTCATTAGTATGTAGTTCTTAAAGATGTTTCCAAAGCTTTTACACCTAAATGACTGCGCCATGTCCCACAATGTTTCAATTAACGGGAATGACGCTTGATTGCCTTGCTGTCGTTTATTTTTGACAATCCTCTCCGCATGGGTCATCTCAGCTCAAAGTGTGAGGTTTTAGTGGATGTTGCCTCTAATGAAAATGTGGAATTGCCATTGACATGGCTAATTACCAATGACGTGCGCTGCTAGGATTAATTGACGCCAAAAAGAAAGTTTAATGACATCAATCGCTTCCAAAAAGTTTATCTATGAATACTACGGCGTATAAAGAACAACCGCTCGAATAGGCGTGGGCGGGTGCGGCAGATGGCCAAGGCGTGCGATGCGACGCGACCGCACCATACGAGTGCTCTTCTTAACTACTGCTATATCCTTCAATTTCGACGCATTGAATGAGTTAGGCGATCACATCCTCACAGCTTGGCGGCTTCGATACCATTCATCTGTCCCACTAAAGCTTAGAAAACATAGCCATTTCTCCGCAGCACTGCTAATGCTCTCGGATGCTGCGGGCGCGACGCGCACATCAATTGACCAATCACAGCCGAGCAGCGCACTTTTTGTCGCGCAGCCGCTGGCTGGTGTAGATCGCGTCATTGATCTTTAACACTTAACAATGTTTTTCTTTTGCTGTTACTTAGTTTTCGCTTTTTTATTTAGTTTTGCACTTCCTTGAAATTATCGAAACAACTTAACATTCAAATTTCCGATTTTCTCAAAAGGTAAAATAATACCAAATCCCTGGCCATCAAAGAACAATGTAGTTTGGGTGAACGATTGGTCGCAGAGCTCAGTCGTACATGTAACTTTAATTAAATGCTAGTACTAATAACTAATCACACAATATTAGAACCGTGACAACGTCTAACACATCCGGCTTCTTCTATGAAATTATGACATACCTTGACAGAGTGGTCGCAGCAAGAACGCCCTTTTCCCATGTGATATTTTCTGATTTTTGAGCCAATATTCATATGAGGTCTCACAAGTAGGTAATATGATAAAGATAGTAGGAGAAGATGAGGGCATCGTCCAACCGGAAAACTTTATTAGGTGTACTACGCAAGAGGACATCGCCATAATATCATTCCTAGAAGGTGGTCATGTGCGTTTATTCACTCGTTACACCGTGGAGTGTTTTATTTTATTGGTAGGTAGCTAAATAATGAAGTTTGCCGCGAAGTTAGGTACATCATTCCTGGGTCGCCAAAACGGGAAGTGATTTCTGCGCAGCACTATTTAAAAGGACAAAAATGTTATAAACAAATAGTGACATCATATTTACACTGAATGGCAACCGGTATTGCACTGCAGATAAAGCAGAAACGTGACGCATCACTCTCGCAGCGCGGCAGACCAGCAGAGCTCTGTGGTTCTCTGGCGTGATAAGGATTTATCATCGCTAGTTCTTTTATGCACATGCACTCAACCTGTAAAAGTAATGAGCAAAGCATCAATCTCTACCATAATGAATCTCTGAGGATCCACAGCGTTCAAATGGTTTGCCGCGTCGCTAGGTTGGTGCGACACGGCCCGCTTATCTGCGGTGCAGTATTGAGAATACCCAGAACAAGTTGTCTAATTGCATCTGGAACTTACTCGACACAAAGCTTGTCGACAACTTGCAAAGCCAACGGTCATTCACTCTGCTAGTTGTCGACAAGCTTTGGACCAACAACTTGTCGACGATAAGGAACGAAAGCAAGTTGTCGGCAAGCTTTGAGTCGTTTCAGAGGCAATGAGACAGCTTGTTCCGGAGAATCTGAATGCTAGTTGGTTCTCAATGTAGGTGACACTAACAGCAAAATTGCTCTTGTTTTAATCATGAACTACAATGACCTCGAAATTCCTGCAATACCTCACAGGTATGCGATGGTAACTGGGTGTCATCATTGTCAAAGTATTTTTTATGAGAAACAAAATTCACTGCTAATATTACATTCTATTAGGTCGTCAAGTATGAAATGTCTGATTTTGAATGAGACAGTTTCGGGTAATGTTCCTCCAACAAGATTGGGTACGAGCAATCCAAATATGCCCCTATGCTACCGGCACAGCCTTGCCATCTTACCGGTACCATGGTTGCGCTAACGGTTTGGAAGCCTGGGAAGCAGGCGACAATAACGTGGCGAAGGGCATTTCCAACATCATGTTGAAAGTGGAAAATTTTCTCTACCAAGAAGTGGACTAATACTTGGGAGAAGTTGTGATCAAGCAGAGCAAGGTTTGGCCAGTGCAACGAATGGCAGGTGGACTCCTCTCCTTGTTCCCCTGGTTTACGCAGCGCGGTTTTGCAAAAAATGGTCAAAAAATGGCACAAATTTTTGCGGATCAAACTGTGGGAAATTCGTTCATCGAGCCACTTNCAATGGCATGGAAGCCTGAGAAGCAGGCGGCAATAACGTGGCGAAGTGCATTTCCAACATCATGCTGAAACTGGAAAATTTTCTCTAACAAGAAGTGGACTAATACTTGGCAGAAGCTGTGATCAAGTAGAGCAAGGTTTGGCCAGTGCAACGAATGGCAGGTGGACTCCTCTCCTTGCTCACCTGGTTTACGCAGCGCAGTTTTGCAAAAAATGGTCAAAAAATGGCATCAATTTTTGGGGATCAAACTTTGAAAAATTCGTTCATTGAGCCACTTTAGCTTGTCTTATTGCCTTGGACACCTAAATAATATAGGGTTACGAACGCCAAACCTTGCTGCATATACAGGCATACTGTGGCTCCTATCCGCTCAAGCCACAGCTTCTAACGCATCATAATCCAGGTTCATCACAACGCTCACTTTGCAGGTTTATATCGCCAGGAAGAAATTTCTCAGAACATCGGCGTCCGGTTCCTTTATGAGCCACTCCCTTTCCAAACATTTCTAGGGTATTTCGAGTTGACCTCACTTTACAGGCTCCGTGATGGAACCAATATTCCGAAATNCGTATTGTCTTGAACACTTGAATAATATAGGATTACGAACGCCAAACCTTGCTGCATATACAGGTATAGTTTGACTCTTATCCACTTAAGCCACAGCTTACAACGCATCTTAATCCAGGTTCATCACAACGCTCACTTTGCAGGTTTATATCACCGGGAAGAAATTTCTCAAAACATCGGTGTCCCGTTCTTTTATTAGCCACTCCCTTTCTAAACATTTCTAGGGTATCTCGAGTTGTCCTCACTTTACAGGCTCCGTGATGGAAGCAATATTCCGAAATAATAGATTTTTTGTCTTCGAGTAGTTTCACAAAAGTTCCTCTCAAACAAAAATTTGAAAGTTCGTCAGAAATTAAACAGGTGATTTTGAGAGAGGGAGAACTTACCTTCATAATGGAAAGAAAGATGAGAGTGGACCTAAAGAAACCCCGAAGATACCAGCTGTCAAACTAACCTCTCAAAAAATCAGACATTTCATACTTGACGACCTAATACTTTTAACCTTGAGTTCGAATTTTAGGTCGTAGACTTCTCCTGACCGACAGTGGGGAAGCACTTAATGATGGTAGTACATATGTGTAGAATGCAAAGATTTTTGTGCTTTTATCCACAAATTACCCGGCCAATTCGCACGTGAGAACAAGAACGACTTCTGAACCGCTTTTATACATTGAAACATTCGATGACTTTAAAATTTGGAATGTTTTGATGACATAGAATTTCCAATTAATTGAAATATGAGTAACTCAAATAAAAGCCTTTTCGAGATATCAGAATTTTGCATTTGTTTGAACAATGCTCTTTTTGAAAATACGAATAAACTAATAGTTTGAATATTAGACATTCTCGACGATCGGAATGAGTATTGGTTATTGGTTCGGTACTCCGAATGAAAGAATACGTAGTACAACTAGAATTATCTTCAGAACACCCAAGTGTGAAAAATATTTAAATAGCTAACCTTCAAAAAGAGCTAATGAATGAACTACTCGAATAATAATTTTTATGAGGCCGAACGAATGAATTGTTCGAATTTTCAGTTTCCTATGGACACCGAATGAATAATCTATTTGGATATTCGGATATTTAAATATCTCTTCACCATCTCTGCCGCCTTTGCCACTATGTGGACCTGAATGAAGAATAAAAGGGATAAAAATATTATTTATAATATTGAATAAAAGATAATAATTATTTTAAGAAAAAATAATAAGAACGGACTGTCGAAAATGAACCATTATTAGAAATTTTTATTTATTTCATGTATTTTATTTTTTTCAGTCCATAAGGATTGTGAATCCAAGATTCGACTACCCATCCTTGGAGGAAGGTGCGCCCGCTCCCCCCTCCCCCCTGTGTTCGCCACTGCTTGTCGGAGGTGTTCTATTCCATAAAAAATATGTATTATTCCTCAAAGTTTTTTGAAGTTTTGGCTTGCCTGTCCGCTGTACCTGCAAGCGGTTATTACATTTTCAGCGCGAATCGTCGTCAGCCCCACAGTATTCTCTCCCTAAGCTCATCCACTATAGTGCATTGAATTAAAGCATGGTTCCGCTCATGTGTGCTCACTTATTTCCTTGTCTCGACTTCAGAAGCACTGAACTACGTATGAAATTAAACACCATTACCTACTTGTAAAAAGAGCTGACAGGTAGGAAGTCCCTAGTCAGCTGCTGGTTTTTGTTCTTATTCGTCAGAAGTTCTGAGCTTAGAACGGGTGGCGAGGACTTCAGAGGAATGAGCTAGTGAAGCACGATCCTTGACTCTTAAAGAAGAAACCCCTCATGCGGAAGCAAAATTGCGGAACTTTGTTATCTATTCTCTTGTTATTCTTTCTTCTGGCATCCCTATGCAAAACCGTGGCGTGGCAGTGGCCATTGTTCCTGTGTACTTGCTTAGGAAATATTACAAAGAATGATAAATGGTCAAGGGTTGTGTGAATGAGTGCCACTGTACTGAATCATAATGCCTTTTGCAAGTTCGTACTCGTTTAGAGTCGTCTACAAAAGAAATTATTAAAAGGTCAAGCGATGATGTCCTCGCATGACTCTTAATCATTTATGGCGAGACGTTATTTCCGTATAATGGGAAATTCATAGGAAGAATGCCTGACTTTGCTATATACGTCCTACAAACGTTGATTAAAAAATATGTGATGAGTCGATGTCTCGACGTTGCACGTGAAATTCGTCATAAAGTGTTGGATTGGTGCATGATTATTCTGGCTTTTCCGAGATTTTTCCTTGTTAAGAAGTTGATGTTCTTCAGAAAAAAATCCCAGAAAATAATCCTCATGTTTCGTTTTGTATAGATGGATATCGAAAGTCACAAGAAACAAAAGTAAAAAAAGCATTCGTCATCATATGTTCCATCACTTCGGGAAATGATGGATTGCAGCTCAGTCATTTCGCGATCGCTTTTTGGCGGCGGTCAATCAGTAAATCCAGGTTAAATTGAGTATATTCATGGAGTAAAGAATACATGGATGAAAAAGGAATGGGTGGACCAAAAAATTTAGGGAATTGGAAACACTTGGCAGCCGTAGAAGATAACGGAAGCTGAACAAGGACAACGCTGGTGGAAGACTTCCAAGTGGGCCACTCAATCATCGTTCTTTCTTGGGAAATGCTCAAAAAAGTATGAAAATTGGCTGGATGGGTCTCCCACGAACTCACTGGTGGCAACAAGGCTAAATATGTTTAAATTTTCCTCGATTTTCTGCAGCAAAACGAGCAAGTTTGCTCCCGAAGAATCTCATCAATCGAATCTTGTCCTCTTCCACGGCTGCCAAAAGTTCTTGGTCATCGTGTGTGGATATGATTTTCGATATGCATACGCAATGAAAAATAGGATTACTCCATAGGTAAAAGTTTTGATTTTCGTCCCTATTTTAACTTCATAATAAGGTCTCATTAATAATAATGAACCTCAAAGTATGCAGCTTGCTGCAAGCATCATCAAAATATATGGGATAACAAAAAGAATCACGGCCCAAACTCTCAATGCTGATTTTGGGCGCCGTGTAGTACACTGGTTTAGTCCCCAATATTCAAGTAATATGGAGATAAAGAACTATTATCGACTACAGTTCCATGTAGGATAGGGCCTTGCCTTGTTTGTCGCGATCGTGAGCTGATCTCGCATAATCCACATGAGATGATTGCTTATAAGAGTAGAGAACAAGTGTTCCAAAAATGGCTTGTACAGAAAAGATTCAAGCTCTACATTCCGAGAGTCCCTGTTGGACTAAACTCAGACCTATTCAATCTTTTCGACAGCTTTTTTGGTTTAGTTCTCATATAAAATCTGCAAACTGACAACCGTTCGTTAATTTATACCAGAAAAACTTAGCAAAGGAAACTTTGGTTGAAAATCGGCTATCATGGAGAATGGACAATTCGTAGTTCTTTATTTCTGTCATAACTCTTAATGTCCCTTCTTGTGGAAAACCAAACACCATACTCCTCCATGCGATTCCATAATTATCTCAACAATAAAGCTCTCCTTGAAGATTTTGTTAAAATTTGCAGACAAATTTTCACAACTTTTTTTCACATTCTTTTCACAACACATTCACATTCACATTTTCCCTTTTTTTCATTATAAAAAAAATGTGTTCCACTAGCAAGTGCCTGGAAGCGGAGCTCTGCTGCTAAACCCAGTCTTAACCCGAAAAGTATACAACACGTCATGGGATTCTTGCGAAAAAAAAATTGGTAAGCGTTGTAGGTTAACAGGTGATCCCTGTCTGAATATCATTCTCTCCAGAAAATGTTGACATAATACTTGAGAAAGTCAAGAAAAGCTGGGGAATCTGGTCGAATGGGGTTAAAAAACTCACTTCACCGGTCGTTCTTGGTACTTTCCAAGCAGATTGTAGAAGTCGTTGTTGAATCGTCTGAAATAGTATAGATATGTTAAAAATAAATTCATTAAACTTCCTAGAAAGTCAAGACACTAGAACGGATCGTGGTGTATTATTATTCCTGGAACTGCGCATACATATTGTAGAATTGCACAAGCAGCAGGTGTATTTTTGTCTTTTCGAGACCTTTCAAGCGGTTGGGAAGAAATATAACCCTGGTCCTTCTACTTTTTATTCAGCATTGTTGGCTTTGGTGTTCAGTTCAAACACTTGCTGAGTTATCCAAGAGTTCTCCTTGTCTACTTTCTTACTAATTCAAGCGCATATTACATATTTCAGTATCCTTGTTGTTGTGGTACCACATCTTCATGTTGTACGTGTAGAATGAAGGAATGAGTAAATGCACTAAGCACTGCTATCCACAATCTGTGCCTTCCATAAAGTAATTTCCCACTAGAACAGTGAAGGCTGTATATTGGAGGAAATTTACTTCTCCCTTTCTGTCTCATAGAGCCAGTTGGAGGAGATCTCAAGACATTCCTTCCTCACCTAGAGCTTTGAAGCAAAAATCCTAGTCACCATCACGCAAAGCCTGCTTTCCTGGGCTGTATTCTGAATTTTTGCATTTTGTGGAAGCATTGTTGAGCATTCCCAGTTTTTTCAATGCGTTTACATAGTTTTAAATGAGCGTATTGTAGGCATTTTTCGGGTTGTGTTGGGTTCTATGCCTTATCAAAAGGGCATTACCCACAAGTTCGTAAGATTGCGTGCCGACAAGTGCCAAGTTTCGCAAGGCCAAAACAGCGCTTTAGACATCCTTGCTTGAGGAGAGCATTTTCCCTCATACCAATGCCTAGAAGATTGGCGTATAAACAAATGCACTGACTACAAAGCGCAACCGAATACCTAGAATTTTCACTTCAGAGAGGTCGGAGCGTTCAGAAGCGCTTCATTTGTATGGACATGATACTGAGCCGAATACTCGTCAGAGAACATTGTATAACATTGCGATCAGCGTTGTTCAAAGAATCTTCTGCGTCAAAAAAATCTCAAAATTGATCTTAAAGGCAGAGAGCCACCTCATATCGTTTTCGAGTTATTAACATATTCCGAACCTCCTCGATGCGCTGATTCCGGCAGTGTACTTGAAATGTCCCAGTATGGTCTCTAAATCCCGTTTTCCATGACGGGGTTTGTACCAGTTTGCTGGAACAAATTTACGTGCAGAGACGTGTATCACCGCTGATCTCATCGATCGGACAGGACAAGACGTGTTAACCCGACGTTGCTGCCGTGGCGGGCAGCCAGCACCAAGCACCCGCTTTTTGGAGCGGATCCGCCCCTGCTCCAAAAAGCGGGCACTTTGACCCTACCAAAAACAGGGTTTTTGTCAATTCTGTGACTCAAGCTGTACGTTGTTGG
This sequence comes from Ancylostoma ceylanicum, assembly GCA_000688135.1. Taxonomy (NCBI): domain Eukaryota; kingdom Metazoa; phylum Nematoda; class Chromadorea; order Rhabditida; family Ancylostomatidae; genus Ancylostoma; species Ancylostoma ceylanicum. Next base: position 85,462 of record JARK01000049.1, read on the forward strand.
AATCAGCATGGCGAGAAGGTCAAGGATATGCTGATACCGTCTAAGTGGGAAACGAGGTGGTCCTCTGCCTTTAAAGTGCCTGTGAGTGTGACAGTACCCTAACTGATCAACCATCTATCGAGAAAACCGTACAGTCCGCTATTACAGCGACGATTCCAGCGCAAGCGACGCGGTCGCGTCGCGTGCTTTCCGAGTCCGCGAAAAGTGCACTTTTATCGATACTCACCGTATACTATCAAACAAATTTTTACCAAATCCAACGTTCAATTTGAGCGCCTGAAGGGGCCACAAAAGGATCTCAACGACAATAACGTAGATATTTCGAGGGTAAAACTACCTTCTTCTGAGTAATGACGGTGAAGCATAGCGCTTTCGCTCATTACACAGATGCTGTATGCTTTTGTTTACGCCTACTCATACATGCTCTGCTTGTTATGAAACGTTACAAACACAATCCCTCCAATCAGTCCCACCCAGAGGATGATGTCTACAGACCGAGCACATGTAGCTACCGAGTTGTTGACGATTTGTTACAAATTACGCACGTTAATTTACGCGGTAATCCTGTCAAACGCCAATTTTTCTCTCGTTTCGAGTAACGAAGTGAAAGTAATCTCATTGACGACGCGCTACGCTGAACCACCTTGATCACTTACACCATGCCTACGACAGAATTATGGATATCTTTCATTCATGGAAAGCGTTGGTGTAAAAACAACGTAATTGTGTGAATTACCGGAACTCACAGTAGAATGCACTATGTTGAGCTTTAAAAGTAGCCCATTCTGGATTCTGGTAATCGGAAGGGCAGGGGCAGTGTTTTGGAAGAGCTATACTTGAAGCTTGCATCAGCATTTCATTGAGTTCAGCTGGTCATCAAGACATCAGAGAGCAAAAATTAATATAATTTCGTTGTTTGCGCATATTCCTCTATTTTTATGAAATTAAAGCTTTTATCTCATTGTCCCGAGAAGTAATTCGATTCCTTGATAAACAGAGTATCCTGAAGTGAAAAATCCAGTCAATATAAGTGGGTCTCTATTATTTAATTAGATTTGTACTTATTGAATGTATTTTTTTTTCTATACTCACAACTAAAGCTGAAGTGACATTTTATCCGATTAGAGCACACATCACTAGAACAAAGCACATTTCGGGTGCTTCCTTCTCACCTCAATTGCTCCCATCGTCCCCTTGCTAGAGATTCCTCTTTTTAGCAGCAAATGAGGACGGACGGCGGCACTTGAGGAATGATGGCAGCAATTGGGGGGAAGACACGGATAAGTAGAGGAAATGCTTCTAGGCATCGGAGCCGACGTCGATATACTCGTTGTTCTGTTGTTCTGGCTGCATTCGTTCTTTAGAATTGTCAGAAGTGTCTCAGAAGTAGGACCCAGTGCCTGACGCAGNGGAGAATTTACCTTCATAATGGTAAGAAAGATGAGAGTGGATCTAAAGAAACCCCGAAGATACCAGCTGTCAAACTGACCTCTCAAAAAATCAGACATTTCATACTTGACGACCTAATAGGTAAATGCTGTCATAAGCCTGAAAATATCACAGCACATTGCCATTCTGTTCACCCTACTAAGGCAAGGTCATTCAAGATGCGTGCCAGTCGGCCTATGGACACGTTGCAAGAAACGGCAAACCAGTTCTGTTGGACTTGAGGACTATTGTGTTCAAACTGAGGAGCTCCTTATAGTATCCTAGGTCCGAAAAAAGGATGTCTTGTCGGAGATCCCGCTCATGCCGCCGAAGTCTAGTGCACTAGGTGATTTAGAGATGCACTACAATCGCAATCGCCATACAATCGAGGGTAGAATCCTAACAACTGCAATGCAAACAAAACACAGCAAAAGAATCTAAAGGGAAGAATCCCTGATTGAGGAGAGAAATAAACTAGGAATCATCGAAAGAGTAGCTCACGTGATACACGCGCATCAAACGCACGCATTTGTGAAAATTGCCCTTAACTTACAAGGTTTTCAACATTCCCCATAATCTCGGAGTTTATATTTGTGCTCAGCATGCCGACCGCGTGTATTCGGCTGATGTGAGAATCTTGAACGCGATTCCTGAGGTGATACACACTGCCTTAGACACATTTACACGGCACCGAGCCATACTTCACAGCGACACGGTAGCAGGTCGGAAAAAAATGTTACAATGTTACAAACTCTCATGTCTTATCACAGAATTAGCAGTGAATAGTTTACTAGCAGAGAAACACTGTACGAAAGCAGCTGAGGTGAAGGGTCGCAAAAACACTGCCGTTGTGCAATGCAAAGTTTCACCGTAAGAATTGGACATAATAATCGAGTTTAGCTTCTCCACTAGGAGAGCACGTTTCAAAAGAACTTCATTTTAAAAGCTTTAGGTAGTGGCTCATCAGAAGCATGAGAAACCTACACAACAAATGCAACCAGTAAATGTACAAAAATGAACAACCAATAAACAAGTGAGAACAATCGAACTAAAGAAAAACCAGTGTGGCGAAGATTCATCTTTCTATTCGCAGCTTGTCCATTGCCTACTAGTCAGCGATTCACCTCGTTCAACCACATGACTTCTGCAATGGTATTCATTAATAGTGTTCGGAAGAACGCTATTAGAAAAACGGAACGCGGAACGGTTGAAAAGCCGCGAAATTAGGAAAGGTAAAAGGAATGTGTTCAAAAATAGAAGAGCACTGTAGCGGTTATGCACCAGTAATTAAAAGCTTGCGTGTGACGCTTGTGATCTGGTTAGTACTTAATAGTGGACCGCTATGCTTGAATTTTCTTCACGGCTTGAAGGACCCGTATCCTGCCAATTTCACCACTGCTCCGCCAAGGCGGACTTTCGTCCTGGAGCTTTTCTCACTGCTTGGCCAAAAAGGGGTCGTACACTGACGTTTCCAGCGCCGCTTGGCCAAGGCGTACCAGTACTGTGGAGATGGCACCACTGATCGGTTAAGTCGAAGCGGACGAACGCGGCAATTCCTTCGATGTAAGTCGTCTTTCGTAATGAATGAGTTGCTGTTGTGTTATACTGTTCCGTATATTACACAGCGTGAAAACTGTAAACACTGGCTCACTCGTTGGCTGCGAGACCGCCAGCGGAGATGTGAGTCACCCAACGTGCGAGGATACCAAAAAGTGCACTTATCGCAAGGATTCGAGCGGGGCCCGCGAAGATCTAACTCCACCTGACTCCCTAAATCGCTTAGCCCTTTGACGTCTGCGCATCTTTCCACAACATTACCTATGAGCTGCTGCAGTACTCACAATATATACATGATTTCGCAAGACTCTTGCGGTCTGACGCTCGAAAAGTCTGGACCCTCACAGTCTTTATATAGGAGGATCACACGAGCGAACATCTGCATCGCATGCACTGGCGTGTAAATATGATCGTGAACTCGACTCATTGGGAAGGGCCAACCATGTGCGACCCAGGTATTCTTGATTCATTGGAGGATCAAACGAAGGACTTCAAAACGAATGCATTTCAATCATGCGGGAACTTTAACCGAGACTGGCTAAGGCTGCTTCCCAATAGGTGCTAGGCACTCACCTCATCCCCGTTGCGGTGACTGCCATCGAATCAAGTGTGATGTACGGTTTCCCGTCTCCATTTGATACCACTGATCTAGGAAGAGGCTTAGCATTTGATCTGTATGATAGATGGACGTTTCTCCAGATGGTTTCATCCATCCTTTCGACATCTCAAGAAAGATTCGTTGAAATATATATTGAGAATGAAGTTCATTGCAATCTCGGGTCGGTCCAACAGACAAACCAGTCTAGTTAAGCCGAGGCTCACGGAAAGTCAAGCAAGCGACCATGAGATCAACCGCATTACACAAAAAAGGATGTGTGCATGAAAAATCAATTAACGTGGTTGGATTCTGACCATCGATGGAAAAGGACAAACGCACATCCATTGTTGTCAGAACACTTAGATTTTCGATTCCACTAAGTTCATTTCTGTACATACATTTCTGAACAAATATGATTCCGTGTATTGTGTGTAATTCAAAACGTCTAGTCGGATAACACAAAATATTTTCAGCTTCAATATCAGCTGGATCACGCTTTTGTCCTTATGTTTTTCCTGGTAACTCACTCTTCGCATGAATGTTCAGATCAATAGTACTCGTTGATCTCGACGAGAAAATGAATAAAAGGATCTGAATGTCCGTGATTGTCAGCCATGTTTCCTCCAAGCATGATATTTGCTCCTTCTATGGTCTTAGTAAGTTTTCTAGAATGTTACATTACGTATGATCTCTTAGAAATAGTCGCTGAAATTTTGATTTCTTACAGATCTTGGGAGTTCTTCTTTATCCCGATGTTGTGGTTCAAGGTGAGAATATTCGGAGATAATATTCCTTATAAGGAACAAAGTATTCAAGAAAGAAAGTGTAATTTCCCGTTTTTGATCACGGTTTCCAGAGAAATCCCTATAACTTCTTCTTTCTTCTAATTTGCCTTCTTTTATTAGGTCATAGTTGCTCGACCCAAGCTGTCATTCATAGCACACAATTTTTGACCGCTGCCATAGGCAGTATTTTCAGCCCAAACGACCGCTGCCCCAGCTGCCACAACCGCGGCTCCAGCAGCAACAACCGCGGCCCCAGCGGCTACAACCGCGGCTCCAAGTGGAACTACGACTCCAGGTGGTGGTGCTTCTACCACCACCGCTGCTGCACGTGAGGCTCTTAAGACAGTATATTGAAGACGTATGTCTAGCTAATATATTTGATCCTATGGATTTTCAGTACCATCCTGCACTAACGCAGGGATGACCGATGAAGTGCGAACGGCATACCTCGATAAGCACAACAACTATAGGTAAAGGTTCTCCTTGAAGAGACTATGGGATTTTGGTATGGAAATCTGAGAGCCATCTTGCAGATCAAGCCTCGCCAAGGGATTGGAGTATAATGGAAACCATGGCTATGCAGGAAAAGGAACTAATATACAGAAAATGGTGAAGAGATAAAAATTTTCAGTGAAATTTTATATAATGACTTGAAATTTCCAGAAATACGACTGCGACGCAGAGGCTTCGGCTATACGCCATGCAAATACGTGCTCAGGAGAATTGTCAAATCCCAACACACGTCCAGGCCTCAAAGAGAACATTATTAAAATCAACAAGGTGTACCTAAGTCAAAAAGAAGCAGCGGAGAAGGTGAGGAATGGGGATCTTAATGGTGATTCTCAATAGACACTGCGGTCTGGCACTTCTTTTTGTGAGCTATCTCCGCTGCTCGTCGAAATGTCGCGTATTCGAGTTTTTTTTGATTTTATTGTCAATTTGTGAAATCATCAGTAATTGAGCGGTGGCGTTACTCAAATTCAAATACTTTTTACTAGGATCTGAAACAGTGTGGGATGTTCCCTACGGCAGTACTACTTTTCAGGCTTCCGATAGATGGTGGAAAGAGCTATCTATGTACGGAGTCAGGCCCGATATGCAGTTCACTTCAGCAATTCGTCATCGCACGGAGAAAATCGTCACCCACTGGTCAAAGGTCCTGACAAGGATTGTCTAGTCTAGTGATGGTGTAGTTTAAACTAACATTGCAGATGGCTTGGCACGACAACGTGAGACTTGGATGTGGTATCAACAAGTGCAATAATTTCTACTTTGCAGTCTGCCATTACGGGCCTGGGTAAGATACTTTGTGGATATGCCTTGTCTTATATTTATGGGCGAATTATTTCATTTTAGTGGCAACGTGGTGAATGACTATATCTACAACGTCGGTGAAACTTGTACCAGTTGCCCTGGTGGCAGCGTTTGCGATGCAACCACTGGGCTTTGTGCATAAGTACGAACCTTCTCACATTCTGCGTAATGTAAACTTATTGCATAAATTTCTGATAAGCAGTTATGTTGAAGATAAAACAAGCAGATGATTTTTAAGAAAAAGATGCAAGTGTTTTGTACAAATATTTTTGGAAATTACAGCTGATTGGGACGGGAGAACGATTCCTCGGGTTGGTCGCGGTCGCTTTTTTCAGGCGAGCAACATCAGTTGGGCTAAGTTGGACTCGCTGCGATGAAGGTTAGACAGCGGCGAAAATAGCATCAGCCGGAGGGCTTCGAAAGTTGTTCGTAGCAAGTCACGAGGAAATGTCAGAAGGCGTGTAAATTTGCGTCAGTTGCTGCATATTGCGGGCAATCCAATAACCACCAAAACAAGTGAATGCGCATACGATCCGCGTGCAGAAACGTGTTCATCACCAAATAAGAGTGAACCCGTAGCAATCAATACGTACCTCTACCTTATCCTATTGTCTACGTATATCGTAAATAACCTTACCAAACTTCTGATAATCACATCCGCAGTATCATTATATCGAAACGATCGCCTCTAACTCGACGAACTCTCAATCAGACTGGGTCGCCTGACGTTCACCCGCGTCAATTCACCTGTCTGGGAGGTTTGCTTCGTCCTCATATTGCCATTTTTTGTGAAAAAAGATGATTTACTGATGCATGCTGGTCTGTGGTGAAGAATTCTAAAGAAGCATATTCGAAGAAAATGCTAAGGCGTTGTTTGTCTATTGCCCCCGCGGTCTTTCGTAAGCAGCAAATATCCTCACAGCATTGTCTATTCTAAGAGATAACGTGGAAGTGTATAGAACACAGAGACAAAATAACAGCAGAATACTCAAAATGCATTATGCGAAGTGCATATAACCGATGTAGGAGGCGTATTCTAAGAAATTCTAGGAAAATTTTCTCTGTCAAACGTTGCCTTCTCAAATAAGAGTCGAAGAATGAGGATTTCTCATCTATTGTGGGTCACTGCACTTGCTTATGGTGAGTCCACTTTTTTAAGCGTTTCCTTTTGCAGTAGACGGATTACCTTATGGTCCGACAGGTTCTAGCGTGTTTCTTCTGACAGAGTGAGAAGAATCGCGCTAGAACCTGTCGGACCATAAGGTAATCCGTAAGGTAATCTCTCCCTAGGTTCGCTGCTATTGCTGCTGAACCGCTGGCAACCATACCAGTTATAAGGGTATTATGTTGATGCTTATAACAACCTTAGAAATATGAATGGCCGCGATTGGCTTAGTTCGAAACTGTCAAGAATTGGTGTATGTAGATGTAACATCGAAAAAAAAATCAGAGTTAATGAAAGGTCAGGACTTCCTCCTTGTTAGGAAACTCTTAGAGTTGTCTATGTTGAAAACATTTTCTCGTATCGGTCCTGAAAATGACGTGTTATTCAAGCGTATTAGGTTTGCACTGACCGTGAATGTTTGACGAAGATCCTCCTGTTAATGTAAATTTCAGTTACCTACGCTGAGGAAACCAACTCTGAAGCAGCAGTGACTAAATTGGAAGCAAGCACTGAGACTTCTCCGCCTAAGGAGGAGAAAGTGGTAAAGAAAAGTGCAAAGGAGGAAATTTCTTAGGGTAGCGCCACTGAAGCAGGTTCCTGCACATGATCATTGCAGAGTGTGACAAAGGATGCTGTTGTGGTGAACGCCGAAGCTCAGACGGAAGCCCCCACCGCTAAACCTCAACAACAGGTGAGATGTGTCTTGATTTTCTCTTGTGGTCGTATGCCAGGAGAAATAATGAAAGTTGTGGTTATACATAAGCGAATGTCAGTTTTTTTCTGGCTTTTATGGAAGATCAAGATGGAATACCACACAAAGAACTTGTTGAAATTAGGACCACAAACCCTCTTAAGGAGAGCAATGAAATTCTCAGAGCGAAGAACAACAGAATAAGAATATGAAGTTTTTTTTGCAATATTGCTCATTCATATAGGTAGCCAGTGAGGGCGAAAAAGGCAGTGTTAATGCTTCTCACCACCGGCCTACTCACCTAAGACACCGAACGATGATTCGAGCCAAAATGCAGGATGGTAGCATGATGAACTACTATGTGAGTCATATCGCACCACATCTGTCTTTCTATGCAGAAGAAAGAGACTATGCCTTTTTCCTATCGACTCCTATTCTGGTAGCCGTTCAAAAAAAAAAAAACCTCTAGCCTCTACGGAGGTAGTATTTAACTTTTCCCCACATAATAAACAGAAATATTTGCTGAACCCATTTTTTGTAGTTCGTTCACGGAAAATTGGTAACCTACGAAACAGCAAAGAGAAGCTGCGAAGCGATAGGAATGGACCTTGCACCGTTCGAAACCACCGATGCAGCAGTTGATATTATTGGTACGATTATTTATTTATCAGTATAATTTATGAATTTGTTAGCCGAGCACAAGGTTGTTGGTAATATCCTTTTACTGGCCAACGTTTCGGTGGCTTCACCTTCGTCAGGGCCGGAAAGTGTCAAACTGATATATGAAAGTGGTCGCACAGTAGCCGCCTCAGTCAAAGAGAAAGAACCAGACCATACTCCGAAATCACAAAGCTATAACGAGAATGGAAGTAGCACCTTTGTATGTCCACTGCAAAGGTGGAGTGGTGTTGTTAGACGAGCGAACGCGTAAAACTTGTTAGTTGTAGGAGACGTTCGGTCACAAACTATATCTCGACTTAGATGTTACACAGTCTAAGATACGGTAAGAGTTCATTGGTGATGGTGGGGCAGGTGAAGGTGAAGCCGCCGAAACGTTGTCCAATAAAGGGATATTACTAACAACCTTATGCTCTGCTAGCGAATTCATGAATCATACTAGTATTTTATGCCGAGGTTCAAAGACGACCGGATTTGGCAACCATTATATTTACCTTTTCATTTAATACTCCCGCACGCGCGCCTCAACCTCAGGAATCTTGATCTGCGAGTGCAAAACCATATAGTGAATAAATATCAACAAAGAGAAAACAAACAAGAAGAAAAAAAAACTTCAACTGGACAAGGCATACATCAGGAAAGTAATGGTAGAAAATTAGGTCAAGGAGCAACCAATTTCTAGTGCAAAAACTAGTGACATTTGGAAGTCTCAATGACACTCTTCAATTTCCATGGTAGTTCATGAATACCTCCTTGTGTCTTGGTTTCTCTTGGAGACTGCTGTAAGGTCCTAATATGACGTCAACAGAAGCCTTGTTCCTGCAGGTTGTTTCAAAAGGTCTCTTAACATTTCCTCGTATTCTCGTTATGCAAACCATTCACGATTACTTTTCCACAGGCACACGACATGTAGTAAAGTGGCCGTTTATAGGAACTTTCCGTAAACAACTGTGTGAAGGGTGCAAAGGAATGCTCTGGATCAAGGGAGTAATGGACAAGGAAAGGTTGCATCATATTTCCTTTGACTTGTTTATCATTTGTAGTGGAACTACTGCGACTTATCAAATTATTTAGTAGTGAGAGTTGTCCACATGCTTCGGTGAGAACGGGTGTGCCTTCTGATGGAGAATTCTGTAAAGCTCTCAACTTCCGGGTAAGTTCAGTAAACACTCAGAATACTCAATTTTGTTAATCCATGTGGGACAGGAGGAATTCACTTTTTCAGAACGAGGACTATAAAGCCATTCTAAATGGATATGTTTGCGCTGAAAAAGCTCGGTACACTAATGTGAAGGAGGAGTCTGGTAACGAGCAACTTCCCGCCGAATCTATGATTCCTTTCAAAAGGGGTGATGGTAGAATAGTTCACCACTACGTGAGTATATCGACAAAGTCCATGACCAGTTCACTCTTGATAAGCACGCCCACGGTCCATGCAGTGGAAATGGTGAATGCGACCGCATCTGAGACAACGAGGGCACTTTTAGGGGCCCATTGGAACCTGCAGATAGGAAGATATGTAGTTCCCGTATGATTGAAAGGCATTCCTCTATGCTCTCATTCTGGAAGTCTTAGCGTTGATCTTGCCTCACACAGGTATTTGAGACTCGCAAGCGGATCACTGAATTTTATTCAATAAGTTATTCGTGATGATTACCAAATTGTAAGATTATTTTGCAGAATTTTATACCTCAAAAATCCTGCTCTTGCTAGTGCATAAGTGTGAAAAATGTTCATCAGCGATGTTCGAGAAGGCTGCACTCCATCCCTTTCGTTGTTCGAGGGTGAGAAAACTAAAAACCAATGCCGTGCTGCGGTCCACAAAAATGTCTTCCTTGGGTTCTGCTTTGTGCGAAGCGTTTAAGCTTAGCCCCATTGAGTTGGTAGTAAGAACAGACAGTTCCACCATAGAACGTTTTTGCCTGCACTGCAGCACCGAGACCACCCCTTTAGGATCTAATCAAGAAAAGCACATTGACAGTGCCGACCATTCCCCACCAACTATGTTGTGTTGTCGAGGCACTCGAAGCTTTTTCAAAGCACTTTATGTCAACAAGAAAAGAAAATCATCTAACAGTCAGATATTTTCCAGAGCAGTAGATGAAAGCGTCTTCATTTTAAAGATAGTGCGCAACACGGACATAAGCTTCAAAAATGCTGAGAATGAGTGCAAGGCATCAGGCTACCAGCTATCGACGTTCGACACCGTCACGGAATTTAGACGGGTTGCAAGTGAGCTGTTTACGCCTTCTTTCCAGATCCACTCGTTTTCATTCACTCTGACTAGGAAACGGGACGTGATCATAATCCAAGATTGATGTGTGAATTGCAGGATTTGTCAGCGCTCATGGTTCTTACTGGATTGGACAACCCGATCACAGGTATTAGTGTTTAGAAACCTGACTCATTGAGGAAGCAGAGGTATAGAAGCTTTATGTCGCTACAGGGGTATCAGAGTTTCAACCTAACAGAGTTCCGACCTCCCGCTCGTCTATTCTACGCTGCTGCACAATTTTAAGAGCATCATGTATGTAGCTGGGCGGGATCATGGGCGGAACCTTAATATTAGCTGGCAAATTTTCTTGAGATTATGTTAGCTTTTGTCAGAAATAGGGACATTTTGTTCCTGCTGAAATGTTGGAATCGCTCGGTAAGAGTGTATCCCGCGAAGAGCCTTTGTTGATTTTTTGTTCTGTTAACGGTTTCTTTTGGAGAAATTGGTGATTCTTTCATGTTCTCTTTTCGTAGAAGCTGGACATGATGTAGCATGACTTGCCTACATTTCTGTGCCTTGCATGCTGTTATTGAGCGACATTTGTTAGCCTGACGTTTCAACTACACTTCGTCTTCAGAGGCCTGAAAGCGGTTCGAAGATGCCTTAAAGACAGCACCCACGGAAAATTTCGTCGCGGACATTCCGAACGTTTCGAAGAACCCTGGACATGGGGAGTACTTTGGCCGCACGCACTGAAAGTGTCTTTTTGCCTACTTATAATAGGATCGCTTAGGACCAGACGGTTTTGTTTCGCAGCTGATTGGACGCGTTTTCGCGGTTGTATTTGGTTGCATTGGAGCATCCAAACTTTTTTGGGGCGCGGGAAAGATCCATTGCCAGCTGATCTATTCGCCAGACCATTGCAGTTCTCATGTGAATTTCTTCGTTATTTCCTAGAAAGTGTTCTGTCGTCCTTCATTTTTTCATTTTTTTGTGCTCGATAACCGCGATCCCCCGATATTAGCATTCTAGGGTAACTATAGTTTTTTAAGCTATTTTTTGTCGAAATTTCAATTTTCTCTCGTTTCTTCTGTTAGGAAACTCCATGATGTTTTACTTTCAAGTGGCATCCTTGTTAATAGGTACTAATTTTGTAAAGATTAGTTGTTTTGTAGCTGCATTGAGAGGATGCAATTCAGGAAAAAGTAACTGATTTCGTAATGATCCACCTTGTGAAAAGACGGTCTTATCGATCTTTTGCCATCGTTTCTCTGCTCGCGCAACTCGACCACACCTGTTGAATCTAACCTGATTATAAAGTTAAAAAAAAGTCTTTTCAAAGCTGAAGGGAAGTTTCGCCTTTGAGAAAGTGTTGAGATCCCCCTATTCCTCCGAAACACGTTGAGATCTTAATGTCAAAACTTATCGTGGGTGCTGCCTTTAATCCCTAACCCAATTTAGCACCATCTGATCGTTTTTATATTTACCGCCTTCTACTGTTTACTTCACCATTAATAGCAAGTTGAATGATACTGGCTTCTTCTAGAGGAAAATTCTGCACGGTGCTGTCGGTAAAGAAAAACAGGTATTACACGGTGAGGCGGCCATGTGAGAGCAAGTCGAAGGTATCCAGTATAAACCAAATAATTTTATAGTTCTTGAAATACCGAAATCTAAGATAACTATTTCAGGGTCACCGTAGTGTTCGTGGTTACATCTGCGCCGCTGTTTACAACCCGTTCTAATGGAAGATCGAACATTGTTGGATGAATAAATCTGCTCCTGTGCACCGCCTGAACACACAAGAGAGCTGAAATTATGATAACAATGGCGTTAAGTGACTAGTTCTGAAATTCATAGTTGTCAACGAATTTACTCTCAATAAGGTTCGAAAAACATCTAAACACTACATTTCCAGTTGTTCGAGGATAACGAGAGTGAAATCTCTCCGTTGACATGCTTGCCAAAACCGTTACTCGAGGCAGCTTTTCCAAAATATCGGGCAGACTTCATTCCTGGAGGAATATTGCAGCGAAAAGAAGAAACCCATCTTCTTCTTCCTCCTCAGCGTTCTTCCCGTTTCGTAGCGGCTCCGCTTTGCTGATCCTTTAACGCCATAATGCCCTGTCGTGCACCTGGATGGATCCTAGCTAGCCTGAGATCAGCGTGCAGGGTGTCGAGCCATCGTTGTTTCGGTCTTCCTCTTGACCGCTTTCCTGAAGGAGGGAACCCATGTTCTGTGAAAACACAGCAAATTGCAGATAAAATTGAGAGATTTTCTTTTTTGGTTCTTAGCTTCTAAATACATTAAAAATCATACCAAGTAAGGATATAAGTAAGGATATCATAAAAACACATAGTGCTTCGAAGATTGTAAGCGAAATTTTGTGTCTGGTTTTCCTGTAAATACCCTTACAGAGTGAACTAAGTTTACTTTGAAACTTCCATTCACTTGTTGTTATATCGCACATAACTCTCTTCAAAACTTTGCCTTGATCAATAATGCCGTTTGTGAAATTTTTGAAATTTACTACAACTATTTTCACCACGTAGTAGCGGACTATGTAAATGAAGACCGTTTTCTACCGAACAATCCGATTTACATATTGAATAGTAGTAGGAGGAGGCGCCTGACATGATTGGAATCGATCAGATCGTTTTGACTTTTTTGGTTCAAACTTTTTATAATCTACATTGAATTGATCACTGCAAACATACAGTATGATAATAGTATTATAATAATAAATAATAATAGTAATAATAATAGTATAATAATAATAGTACACGTATCACAGAGTGAAAAGCCTATTTCAACTCTTTTGGTTCTGAAAAATTTCAGGAGATAAAACTCAGGCTATTCAACACTATCTGCTACTATTTGACTTTTTGCAAAACGTGACGTCATGACCGTCACTTATACATTTAATGTCGCTACTTCGTCATTTTTCACATTTCACCGGCTGCTATTCAGATGGAAGGTGAGTAAGTGCTATAGAGCTCTCTTCTGCAAATATTTTAACGAAACTTCTTGAAAAGAAGTATGTGCAGAAGATGCGCCACGTATACCTTCGTTAAACCTTTTTGAGCACCATAACGCAGAATTTCTTTGAAGGGGACCGAAACATGGTGCAATACTCTAATGTCGGTGTAACATAAGTTACAAGAGTTTGTAGAGCGTATCTTTTGTCAATGAGAAAGCTCGGAGGGTGTGAATCGATTTTGCAAAGGCGAGGCGTAGATATTCGTTAATGTACTGCTAATGTATACTTGTCAAAACTTAGAGTAAGTGACATCACTGGAATAAATATTCTATTATTTTAGTACAGTATTGTTTGGGTGTTCGACAATACATGTTCTTTGAGTCGGTGGTGTGATAACTGATGTATTCTCCATGTGGGAGAAGGAGAGGAAAATTTCATTGGGAGGACCCAGAGCTACTCCACCTGAAAGCAAGTACTTGCAGACTGAGCGTTAAAGTTACAACATTACCCAATAGGAGTCTTAGGAATCCCTGGATTCAAAGAAACGCGGAAGATGAGGACCGCTACATTGCTTGATATTTTTATTTACTCATTTATTTATTCATTCAGGCACAGTATGCAAATATCTTTTGAAATCTACGGCTGAATGGTAAACCAATTCAACAGAAAAGCGTAGCTGAACGATGCCTCGTTCTACTAGGAAAATATACACGTGGTTGATTTGAAGACATGTTTCGGCTACACACTTGACATCTGCTTATCCAGAACTAGGTACACCACCAACGGTTTCTTCGAGGTATTCACGTCTAGGCTACACCATCGGACTACGTAAGTGTCCTGGAGCAAGCACTGTATTTTAAGAGCTTCTTTAATCTAAATACAAACCCACGACGTTCACCTAGAGGAAGCTCGCAAAACGAACCGTAGATGGCTGCTTAGGCGAGGGACGATCAGATATAATGTGAGTGGGGAAGCCTTTTTGAACTCATTGGAAATTGTGTAAGTGGAAAAACAACTCACGTCGTGAATTTTTCTCTAGCACATTCCAAAGCATCGCGAACTACGGAAAAGAGAAAGAACAACGAATAAATATGTCATACCTCTTCTCTTTGCGTGCCGAAGAGATCATTCGTTAAATATGAAACAAGGCGAACCTCTGCCTCCTCAATTTTGAATCCCTGCAGTGATCAAGTTTTCCATTCAGGGTTCTGTCTGGCAAGCTGTCTGGGTAGAGCTACTCATATGGTGTTTGTTATATGCTATACTCAGCATTATATATCGACTATTCCTGATTAAAGAGCACAAAGCGTAAGTTTGCTGACCAATTCCGATTTTCAGGATTACCTGAACTACAAGATGGATCCCTATCTTTATTCGTTGTCTCACACGCCTTTCGGTGTTGTTGTCGGATCTTTATCCAAAAATCCCTTAAAGTGATAGATACATATTAAAAAAATCAAAGGTGAAGCGAAGTATAATTTTCTAGAACTTTCGAGGATATCTGCATTTTCTTCGATCAACATTCGTCATTTATTCCTGTCACATTTATGCTCGGTTTCTACGTTTCTGCCGTTTTCACTAGGTGGTGGCAGGTTTTTGACAATATCGGATGGATTGACCAGTGAGCTAAATTTACTTCCGAAAATTTGAAGCATAACTCTTGCGAAAATCGGCTCAACTCTTATTTGCATGTATTTCACTCGCATGTGCCTTCCTGCCTTTCTAAGTTCATCTACAAATTTGTACTGAATTTGTTTAATCACTGTACCAAAAAGTGCGCAAATAATAACATCGCTAGTTTGAATTACACGGAGGAAGTTCCAACCATCCTCAAATGCACATGCATACGCTTTTTCAGGCCAGCGCTCCAAATAACACAGGCTATCCGCGGGGACAATGAGCGCTCGAAAACTTTGCGTAGGACTTGCATTCGCTACCTGGTGATGACGGAAGCGATGGTATTCAGAGATATTTCGCCATCGGTCCGCAAACGCTTCCCTACAATGAACCATCTTGTCACGTCAGGTATAGGATAGTTAATGTTAATTCAGCTTCTTCTAACAACTACATCTTCTAGGGTTAATGACGGAAAGAGAATTGAAGGAGTATGACGCAGTGTCAAGTCCTCATGCGAAGTACTGGCTCCCTATTCAGTGGCTTTTATCACTGGTCACCCTTGCACGAGATGAGGGGCGGATCCAAGGCGAAGTGATATACGTGTCACTGTTGGATGTGAATAACTAAATTATGCTCCTTAGTTAGCTAGCTTTATGGAAACGCGTTCAGAGAATCGCTGGCTATCGACAAAAGCTCATCAATTTGGTGCTATTCGATTGGGTTCCCGTTCCGCTGGTGTACACACAGGTAAATTTTAGGATGAAGGGCTGTTTGACCAGTCGGAGTGTCCGTGGGCGGGCTCAATCGGGCAAACCGCCACGCCACCGGCAATCGGTATCTTTGTATGACGGTGCAGGCCAGATTAATAATGTTACGTTAACGCGTGTGTATTTGTCGCGAGGATGGAAAAACAATTCATACTCTGGTTTTTAAATATAATACCAGGAAAGAAGGCAAATGTTCCTCTGCTACAAGTTTGTGCGCTTTCTCCTAGGTTGTGCACCTAGCAGTCTACAGTTACTTTGGTTTGGCCTTGTTCGGTCGTCAAATTCTTGCGCGAGAGGAAGTGAAAAAATCAGCAAGTTTTTATAGATTTGGCATCATTTCATCAGTAGCATGAATAATTAAAGTACTTCAGATTGATCTCTATGTCCCAATTATGTCCATACTGCAGTTCACTTTCATAGTTGGGTGGGTAAAGGTTGGTTTTCTCAGGAATTCAAGTCTGGATGCCCAATTGTAGTGACCAGAGTAAACATTTTGCGTGCAGGTCGCCGAAGTCCTACTCAACCCACTCGGCGAGGACGATGACGATTTTGAGTGCAACTGGATTATAGATCGCAACATGCAGGTTAGCTCAATGGATATCAGTTTTACGTACACATGATCAAGTAAACAAATGCCAAATCTATGCATTTGAATAGACTTGCAGTAGCAATGCAATTCCCTTCACAGCAATAACGTTTTGGGAACATTGGTGTAAAAGGAAATGCATCACTGGCACTTCAGCTAAGAGCTCTCAGAGATCATTTTATTGAAGCATGGACCAAAATTCACCGTTGAGAAAAAAAACATCTGAAAAATTGAATAGGAGTTCACTCTCGAATCTCGCGCTCCGATGAGCCGCATGAATAGGGCTGCCATAACCACGTGACTGTAGCCCTTCACCGTCCATAGCAAAGCAAAAGTGGTAGAATGTTTTCTATTATTCGCAGGAAAATAAGAGGCTGTTGTATAGCTGGGTAGACGATGTCAGACTGAAGCCTTTACTTCGCCAGAGTACAAAGTAACGGATCCTCACTCATGATCGGTCTATATAGAACACGAGACAAGATAAAAAGTGGATATCCAAAACGGCAAGAATCATGGTACAAACGACGTGAAACCTAAAAGAGGCCAAGAATTAATAATAAATTTTCTAAAAAAAAAACCTTAAAGGCAACAGCCACAGAAATTTTCACTTCCTAGATTCTAACCTCCTCGTGATCCCATCGATTAGGGCCACAATCTCGCAACATAAATGCCAATGGCATCTTTCTCTCTCACGAGTAGTACCAAGTTGTACCTGGATCTGCTGGATCTGTAGGCAGTAAGTTTTCCAAGTTACACTGCTAGCATTTACCTCCAAAATTGTCCTTCGCGCGCGAAAAGTCACAACTTACAGCTGATTGGTGTTCCGCTATGGCTTGATCTCGCACGACAGTCGTCTTTATCCGCTCTAAACTAAAGCTAGCTAAACAAAACAGGCATCTGTTTACACCCCCTAATCAGCTGATAGCATGCGGCAGCATCAATCATGTCGACACCACTCAGAGCAAACCACTCGTTCACTCTATCTCGCCTGCCCGAAAATGAGCATCTTCAAAATGGCTCATTTCGTTGCTTTTGGCGAGTTTCGACATAAGCTTGGGACTCAGCGTACCCAAGGAACCCAAACAATGTTAAAATCTCAGGAGTGAAAATTTCCGTGGGTGCTGCTTTTAACAATAAGTATCCTCTTCGTGACAAATGTATGGTCGTTTTTCAGGTTGGGTTCTCCGTCGAAGATTGCTATGACGACTACCCACCTGTGGACCGTGATGCCTTTTGGCAGATTCCGAATCCAGAGCCCCTGTACACTGCACAGAGTGCTATGCGACCTGTAAATCCACAAGTTGGCAGCTGCGTAAACATGTATGTGCATATCACGTGGTAATATAATATTATACAATGATATCATATGGCATTTTTCTTAGTCCTTGTAAGTCGTGGTATTTTGTGGCAAGCAACGTGAAGGCTTTCATCACATCCAAACCAGTTGGTCAATATACAACTGGTTACTACTTTTAGGTCAGTGCCAAGCAGCGCATCGTATATGCTTCGACCGCGTCGCGCAACGCAGACATCGCACTCCTCAGTCTGGGACGGACAACTGGAATCGGACGATATCGTGCCAGTCATTCAGACCAATGGGTAGGAAAAATGTGTGAACTGCTATGTAGATTGGACAAGAGAGGCTGTAACAAAAGATGAGCCCAATATCATGACGTACCAACAATAAGACGCAGTGATCGGCCACTACAGTACTCTACCGCTTTCGCACAGACAATGCTATTCACCCAAAACGTGTTACAGACACATTGAACATCAGCAAAGACTGCCACAATCAATATCGACGTCGTCAATGAGTAACTTCATCAAGAAAATCAAGCAAGGCGGTCGACGTATGAGTGAGTGAATCTTTGGATTGTTATTGGTTAATTCGACTCTCCTTTGGGTCCTCCATTGCTGCTAGTTAACCCTTATACATATTAGGGTAAGCCCTCAAGAAGACTGTAGCTAAGGAGAGCAACAAAGCCTGAATAAAATTATTCAGAGCCTTTAAAGTGGCATGCGAGATAATGATTATCATCCGGCCACCATAAAAATCAGACTACCGAGCCAGTTTTCTTACAGAAAAGTTTTTAATAGCTCTTTCTATCACCATAAAGAGATAAAACTTCCAAGTCGATGTCCATCTCTGCACTAAAGTGATCGTCGAAGGAAGGCAAGCTGCTCTGTTAGGCAGTTAGATGCTAACCAAGGTGCGCTACAGTACACCAGATGGAAGGAATGCATCCAGATCCCATTTGGCTGTAGAGCCGAGGAGTCGCGCCACAGGGCCTACAGCCCAGAGCCCCATAATTGATAGGTGGGGCTTACGGAGGACGGTCAGCGCAATTAAATTTCGCCTAGTAGGTTACACCCATTAGCGACAGTGTAGAAAGCCGGAACGTGGCCAACGTCGGACATGGAGCAAGCATTTTACCTGCTTAGTACCTTTCATTCAGGTTCTTTGTCACAGTTTGCAATCCGTCGGCGAACGGCTTCGACTGATCCTAGAACATTTGAAAGTCCGGACATGCTTTCGAGGTGAGCGAGTATAGCTTCTTCCTTCTCGAATTATCGTCCTTGTACTTTGTTCCCTAGTTATATTTGCTAGATATTCGACCAGCAGTTCAAAAGTTGTTCTCTGAATTTTTCTGCTCAGTTATCCGAGAGAATTCGTCACCGTTATCGTTTATCTGCTTATCCACTCATTTTCACTTTGAAGCAGGAAAAAACTAAAGGGAAAAACAAGTTAGAATGCAATTTCCACTCTTTTTCCAGCATATCGTCGCTGGATCGTGCTGGATCGCCTTCAATTTTTCACATACACGGTCACAACACCCCGCCTGCTCTCCATGTTACCCCACCCACACCGACGGCAATAGTGATGGACCCACCTCCTCGTTGGAAACGTCGCTCGGAGCACGGACTTGAGGACTCTAAGATGCGAAAACGACATTCGGCGCCTGATGCATTACAACTGGCTAAGAAGGCAGAAATCCCTCGTCGTGATTCTTACACCTCTACCGGACTGCCGATAATTTTAGAAGAGAGCAGAGATAAATCGAGACGTCAATCTGATGGTAGGGACTTCCCTTTTTGATGGAAAGTATAATATACACATTTTTGACAGGACCTATTACGCATCACTGTGCCACCTCAAGATCCAAGAGACAAGGATTATTTTCAGCTTCAAGTGGCAAATCTGAGTTGAGGAATGATGTCGGTACACAAGGCAAAAACGAGATCTCTACAAACTCGCCAAGGAAACCCAAGCAGCAAAAAATCTGTGATTGCAATTGTTGTACTTAATGATGTAATTTCTCCTTACCATTAGTTCATTAAAGCTTTTAAAACGTTATTTGAAAGACAGAATAATGGCGGAAGTATGCGATGTTGCTGCAGAAACGTTAAAGGCAGCACCCACGGAAATTTTTGTAACAGAGATTCTGATCGTTTTGGAACGTTACTGGTTGTATCAACAATTCATCGAAGATAGTTGCACAAAAAACTTAACCGTTCCTGGGACATAAGTAGTTGAATGTGGATCAGCAGGATCTCCGTGGGGTCGTTCGATCGAGTTGTGGCGGCAGCGGACCGTTGCTAAAAGCTGAGCAGCCATTTCTATTCTTGTTTTTATTAAACTAATTCTTAGTCCTTACCCTCATTTTTTGACTTGCTCAGCATAATAGATATTTCTACTTGTTATTCTACAAGAAATCTATTCCTATGGTTAGCCGCATTGTTGCTTCCCTTCAGAGTCAAACTTTTGAATTTTTCTTGGTTTTGGAGTCATTGTAGGATTCACTTGGTCAATCAACCTTTCCAAAAATTGGCCTCTTTCATCAACTTTAAGGATGCTGCAAAACAGTATCAAAGACCGGTTTCGCTGACAGCTCAGTTGACAAAAAAAGCGGCACTATCGACATTTTTTAGATCTGCCCACATCGAACTGGTCGCGCAACTCGGCCAAAACTCCTCGAACTCGATGAGCAAGAGGTTTCAGAAGAAGGGCATTTGAAAGGTTTTGGCTGTTTTCAACATCGTAACAGTGATCAGCGCACGCGATTACCCCGAATTGTGCCGAGTACTCGATGTCGAAAATTTCCGTGGTTGCTGCCTTTGAGAGACGAAGTGTTCATAGGGGTTGAGCGGAGATCATGCACCAAATATTACAATTCTTCAGGCGTCATGAGTGGACAAACTTTGACGGATGGATGACAAATTTACTGGAGAAGTTGAATAGCATTGTTGACTGCCAAATAGTCAAAATCCTCCCCTGCTATGTATGGTCTGGTAGCGCACACAGGGCCCATGATCTGACATTGTCCGCAACTACGACCACACTTGTTTCCAGCGATAGGAGAACGCCACAGAATTCCTTTTGAAGGAGATGGATGCAGCACGCCAAAATAGAGGGAATGATACCAAATTCACATCAAAACATAATGAAGTAGGCTTAGAAATCAAGCGGACGTAGTTGCGGACAATGTCAGATCATGGGCCCTGTGTATGCTACCAGACTATACCTCTGAGGACTTAATCGAAATTCTAGACTTGGTGAAAACCTGATTATCGACTTTTTATTGGGCTGTTATCCGAGCTCTTCATAGGCGGATTTACGTAATGCTCAACCTCATTGCTTGCTACTCTGAAAGCACATTAGAACGGAATGTTCGTAGGATAACACACATCAATATGATTAAGGGGGAGTGATACCTTTATCCGAAGCGAACAATTAAAAACATCTAAAATGAATAAAAATGCACTTAATCAGAGATATGCGATTTTGATGTGAACATTGTCATAAGTTGCTATTAGACAACAAACAATTACAATTAACAAGTGGGTGCATTGAGTATATCGACAAATTTCAAGACGTCAAGCACATACAATTCACTGGATAGCTAAGGACTAGATGTGAAAGTTCTGGACCTTGGAGAATTTTCTCTGCTAAAACTCCTACTTTCATCCATATCAGTGGCTATCTTCAGATCTTGCTCTATGCAGTCGGCAGTAGAAACAATGCTGCGTGATAGGTCTTGCCCTGAGAAGCATTGCAGGTGCAGCAATTGGTAAGCAAGCCAGCAACTTCATTCCTACCTGTTAAATTCTTACGATTTTTCAACAACGGATACTTGTCAAAGAATGCCGATCGAGACGGTCGCAGCAAGTATGTGCTGGTTGCCGAGAGCACCATCATTTCAAATATGATCATAAAGGAAGCGTAAACTGTAAACATTGTAATGGAAGAGTCTATCACCTAATCAATGGCAGTTAATTATGTCACCTCTTGCACTGGTTGCATTTAGCATGAAACTCACACTGAGCTTGAGCAGGTGCTGTGAGCAGAGGTGAAGGGGTGAACATTCCAAATGTAGCTCCAAAATCGAAACAAAATTTTTGTATAGTGTAGCAGCATTGAGTAATATCGAGTATATAAAAGAGGGGAACGAAACGATATGGTGTGATTTTGCTCTAAATTTGCAGAGAAATTTTCCTTTGAAAAGTAATCGCAAATTGGGAACAGCGTCTAATGCAGGCATAAAAAGCAATTGCAGAATTGAGTGCAGTTTTAATGGAATAGAATTAAATGTCTCGTCTCACTTTTGCAAGTGGTACCATTACATAGCAACCATAGAATGCAACACAGAGCGAAATGAAACCAGATAGTTGCGAGATCATAAACCATCTGAATTAGGTAGAAATAATGTAGTGATCCAGAAACAGAGGTTATTATAACAGAAACGAAATGAAAAAGAAAAAAAAGAGAAAGTCAACGAAGTGTTAGTTGTCCGAGGAAATTGTAGGACACTAGAATCGCTGTGCTATCATTGAATGTTTTCTAGCATTTGAGTAGCCGAGACCTGTGAGAGGATGTGTCATTTTGAGTAGCCAAGTTCTATATCTGGCCTATTCTAGCAGTAACACCATGGGATTGCGGCAAAAACAGCGCAAAACTTATTGCCAAACCTACAATTTGGAAATGCTCGCGATGTTGTTGCGTCTCAGCGCACACCTTTACAACTCACTTACACCGTAATTTTTACTCATTTTCTTCATTGAACTCAGCCCCATGGACGCCGCAGTTTTTTTCTAATTTTCTTCCTACATCATTCGAATAGCGAACCAACAGCGGCCGGATAGCAGTCGAACAGCAATTCAACTGACATCACAAACTCACTCATTTAAGCAGTTCGAGCCTCAATGACATGGTGCTTCAATTAGGTGAATGTCTGAGAATACAGAACTCTTTCCAATTTTGACTAAATGGGCAATGTATGACCATTGGTTCTCTTTCGTACTGGGACCCGGAAATTGGGGAAACAATCGTCCGCATATACAAACACGCAAACGAGGAATGCCTCGATTTCATAGATTCCTCGCGGACCGCTTAATGTCACGTGCGAATTCCTCCTCTCTTCCTCCTCGGAAAATCAGAATCTTAAAAAAAGAGCATTTTCCTCAGTGATGTTTCTGATGACATTTTGGACACATGATAAGGAAGCGATAAAAAATCAGGCACCGTATAGGGAATCGAAGAGAAAAAATTATACGAAACAAAACTCACAGGTTATGACGATGTCCTAGTTCCATGAAAACGACAACACTGTTCAATTCAAATATTGTTCGCAATATTGGCGTTTGAAAGACGAGCCACTCAACTCGTCGAAGATTTCTCCTAAATTACTTGTTTCTTGAAAAAGGTAAATACTATATGTTAACAGCACATGCGCGTCCATACAAACAGCTTTGATATTTTTCCAAAGCGTTGATACAGAAGAAGATCAACATGTAACAACCAACTCCGTGCTTCGTACAACTGGTATACATCGGCAACAACATAGTGGAGGAACACGGAATGATATCCAAATATCCCTGAAAAAATGTTTCATAGGATGATTTTCGCAAAATGCTGGCGTTACAAAAACGGTGGTATCGGTACAAGATAGGTTCTTCACGAGCGTGCAACACTCCGCCGCTGGTAAGAATCCGAAACCGCATATACAGTGGGCGTCAATGGCGGTGACCCGTCTGCGGCCTCGAGCAGAACGCGGCGCGACCGCGCCGCTTGAGCAAGAATCCTCTCCGGGACATCAAATTATGGGCTTTTCTTGATAGTCAGTTAGTTTTCTTATTAGTTATCATCGAATATGATGAACAACTATCAATAAAACCCAGATAAGCCACTGCGGCGACGATTTTAGCGTGAGCGGCGCGGTCGCGCCGCGTTCTGTTCGAGGCCGCAGACAGGTCACCGGCATTGACGCCTACTGTACCTCTTCAGTAAGTATTCGGACATCTCTTGTCGGCCCCCGAAGATATCGAATAGTAGCGAAACCGCTGCGAACAGACACAACGACAAGTACCTAGAATTGAACTCAAATTGTCCAATGATTGGTTATTAATAGGACGATGAATGCAACTATTTCGGCTTCTTTTCCATGAAAAATACTTACACAAGAGCAAAAGCATACAGAAATAGAGCTGCTCGCGGTATGAACATACCCAAAACGTTGCATATCGCTGCTACCTAGAAATTCCACAGAATCCTTGGATAATCTCTCATTAAACAAAATTCAACAGTGCTTGGTATTCATGAAAAGTCCCAGGAAGGTGAGCAGCTTCTCTCTCACTAGTGGACAAATTTCTCAACCAAAACATCTCGCTTTCTTCAAAATTACTATGCAATGATGATTAGAACTAGTCGATTTTACAAAGTATACCAATTCTTCTTGAAAAGACTTATTCACTCTAGAAGAGCGTGTGGAACACAACCTTCCTGGAAACGTTCAACAATACGAGCACAGAATTTCATATGAGCTTAGCCAAAACCAACCGGAAACATGAACACTAAGTAATAGAAGTCGGTTTGCAGCCGAGGGTTACTGATATATCGCATGACGTGGTAAAGCTGGATGACTGCTAGTAGTATTGTAAACACAGTGAACATCGAAGCCAACGCAAGAACAGCAGCAGAGAGCGAGTCAATTCCTGAGATAGTAGGACAGTATAGCAACAAAATTAAAGATCTTCCTCAAATTTGGCCTGTTCAGACCAAAGAAAGGGTGGCACAAGATGGTGACAGATGGTGATTTCCTCATCACACTGCTTCCAACCGCCTTCTCGTCTTCCAGCGACAATGACCATTACGCCAATCCTTTCTAGTTACACAGCGAATATCGTCAAAGTGAAATAACTCATAACCAGCCTGATCGTCCGGCTAAGGCCGGACTTCCAGGCATCTTTTCTTGCTCGCTTCGCTCGCGTTGCCTCTATGCGACATCATCCTCACACCACGCCCGCCATTCTACATTTATCAAAACTCCCATTCTTGGCAACTTCATGCTTTGCGGCTCTGAAGCTGTGCAACAGTATGGTGTCGTCCTTCAACTTTGAACGGGACCGTTGGACCCCGCTCCAGGCACTTCTCCACTTTTTTTTTGGGCCAGCGCACCCTCAGCACAACACTGAACCCATTTCCTAGCGGTTCGGGTGCCGGTGCGCCCTTATCACACCGTGGGAACCAACTACATTCATCCCTACTGTCTCCAGCTCTTCTGTCGCCTCCAAGTGCCTCTGAAACACACTCACCCGCATCTTATCTTGCACATGACCTAATAAACATAGAGCAATAAACATCAAGTTTCATTCATTTTCATCATGATATAAACAATTTTTGGTAATCCAAACGCTGAAAAGTGGACCAAAACACACATGTTCAAGTAAAAAAAGACCCCCAATATGCCACCAGAAATCCTTCGGCTTGCCCTCGCAATCGCCCAGGTTAGCCTACTGTGGGTCCACTAATAGCTCACGCTGGGTCCTATATTTGTCCATTGTTGACATGCCTGATTTCAACCGCGGGATAACGGTGGGCCCATCATGGTACGAAAGTTCAGAGTATAGGGCATTCAGAAAGAAGTGAATGTTGGCGTATCCACCGGATGAAACCAAGGCACGTAGTAAACCCCCCCCCCCCCCCCC
>JARK01000049.1:111037-136672 GCA_000688135.1 Ancylostoma ceylanicum
AGGTCACTTCAACGTCAACTCACTTTATGCCTATAACGATATGAAGCTGAACACGGAGTTGACTGCGCTCTCATAGGAGTTTACTAGGGAAACTTGACTCGGTATTAAGCCAGTGGTTAACTCAGAGTTGACTGGTCAGAGTATTGAAGAAATAGCGTTGCCAGCATCGGATAGGCCGATAAGTACCTCCTAACTCTGATGTTGAATGGCAATACATTTGGCGAGGTTTGTTTGGCGACCTCGCAGACGAGCTTGCAAACTAGCCAGGCAAACGAACCCCGTCAAATGTATTGCCAAACAAGAAGTCCCGTAAAATGTATTGCCAAACAAACAGTCCCGTAAACTGTCTTGCTAAACACACTGTATTGCCATTTGTATCGCCAAACAGGCTCTTCACTCATTCTCCCGTAAAATGTATTGCCAAACAAAATTTTATCCCGTAAACTGTCTTGCCAAACACATTGTCTTGCCAAATGTATTGCCATTTAACATCAGAGAAGCTACTCAAGCTCAATGAAGAGTTAACCTGCATAGTGACCGATTAACGGGAAATGGTCCACACAAATCGCTCAACCATTTTGTTTTGACATGATAACGCTAGCACGGGTATATAAACGAAGAAGGAGGTGTGGTTCCGTTCAGATTGGAGAAGAGGAACCGAGTGCGGTAAGGACGAGAAATGCAGAGAGACGAAAGGCCCACGCAAATGGTCCGCAGCGCTTGACGGGGGATCTGGTTCATAGATTTCTTTTTCAACGACCGGGCGACGGCGCATTCTTCCTGCAACGACGCATAGCTGTAGGTAAAGAATAGATATCGCAGAAATAGGAAATCCATAGCGTCTTCAAAGAAATCGATGGTCACTTCAAGGTGCCTTCATCTCAGAAAACCTTCCTAACCGCTCAACTCGGCATTGAGAGTTAGGATGAAGGATTACTACGGGCCCGAGGGGTGTGGTTGCGTACTATCAAGCATTTTGATCAAAAGCAACCGCATTTCAGTCCATGATGCCTCAACCAACACTCACTACCGGTTGAATGGACTGTACGCGATCCAATCGCTGCGACTGAATCGCTCATACAACACTCAGTCGCGGCTACGAAATTGCGTCACTCAAAGTATGCCTAAGATTTTGGTGTTCTTTTTTTTTTTGGACAATTTGTGGAAATGTCGGAGGCTCGGCGTCAGCTGGACTGGTGGACTGGTTTCAGACCCGAGTACAATAGGTTCAAAAGTAATGGCAATTGAACATAATGGCAAATCCCTGCAGCTACTAAAGCGAATTCAATGCTGAGATCACATAGTAGCTAAGTGATGAACAAAGCAAGGGTACCTTGCATCCATATGCGCACCTCAGGCAATTTCGGATGGTCGTCAAGACTTGTGTTATAAGAGATTATAAGCGTCTTCACTATCTCCATACAACATTCAACTGCAAGATCAGAGTAATGCGGGTATCATCTCCGAATTTCGCTCCGCTCAGAAAATTCGAAATCCTTACTGAAACAAGCCTTTCTCCAATGACCACCCAAGTCCGTGAAGAAATGCAATGGAATGGGAGGTAACATGATAGTCAAGCGGTCTCAGTGATTACAAATGCGGATGATAGAATGGTTATCATGGCAAACAAATCTCCTGGGGTATCACCGCTATTTGACTGCGGCGAAGAGAAGTGATACAAAGTGATGTGACTTGACAATCAATACATATCTTTTTCACTAATATTGCCATTTATATCGCCAGCTCGTTTCGAGTTTCTCCGGACAGATGGAGCTGGGGAATGAGATCTGAGTAGAATCTCTCATTAAGTGTAGAGATCAAATAAGGCTAAGCAGTGGCGCCCATTTCAGGAATTCGGGCCAAACAGGCATGCTAATTCATCTGCAAGAACGCCAGATTATACGAAATCTAACGATAATCTAACAAAACACGGACAATTTCCTGATTTATTGACATATGCATTGCACAGCGAATTCAAGAAAATCCTGGAATTACAAGCTGCAACAAGAACAATTAATCAGCAAACAGTAAGTGCAAAAACACAACATCACATTCACATACATACAATCACGATATGACCGATGACCACGCTTCATTTAAGGGCCTAGTTAATGCATTCGAAGTAAGCAGTCAAATTATAATACATGGGTGAACCCACAACTGAGAAGATACCCAGGTAGCACTGCAAGGCGCTGGGGCGGGAGAGATTGGGTGGGGCCAAAGTATTTTAAAAATCAATTAGGAATTTTTTGTTGAATTCATTCAGTCATCATTCATTTGTTACTTGCGCATGACTTATGTGGATGCAAAATTAAGCCAAGAAATGGAGAAAAAAAAACAAAGAAGAGAATTTTTTTTCGCAAAAAGCAATATTTTTGATAGTTTCACTTTTGAAATCCCTGCCATTCTGGTACTCGAATTTCGGGAGACCCCAATTTTTCTTCATCCGCCACGTACTTCATCAGTTGATGCACTTTCCTGAATACAATATCACACAAGATTATCATATTTTTGGATCGGAGTTCCGTCGCATCCGAATGCTGTCACCGTCTATCGGATCGAAGATCACTTTTGGTTCTTGTTCCACGCGGACAGGCGGGATCACGAAGCTGTCGAGGGTTTGGTTGCTGCCTGAAGAAAGAACTCAAATCGTTCGTCAGTAAATTGAAATTATAGCAAATAAAAAAAAAACAAAATTTTGCAGCAATGCAAATGAAAAAAAAAGATTTTTTGGGCCGATAAAAAAACAACTTCCCGCCGTCGAGTCGCTCCCGAAAATCACAGATGATCCGTAAAGTACAATGATAACTCAACCCACCACATAACAGCCACATGAAGAATCCGAGACAGGGTTTTCTAACACACCCATCGTATAACAGTGACTCCACCCCTTTTTTTACAATCGCATTGCCTGCTCATAGTAACGCCCCTATAGGATTATGATCATTATGAGGCTGAACGGTACGGGTCATGCCATTGTTATTTAGCGTTTCAAAAAACGGGCCAATCACGGAAACATGGCTCCGCTCCACCCCTTTTCCCTCCCTGGCCAATGAACTATTGCACAAAAGGATAATATTGAGTTGGCGGAGGATGGAACTGCGGAACGAGAATTGAAAACTTCACCGGTTTAGGACAATTAACAGAATATTGAAAACACCGTTAATCGTTAAAAATTAATACTATCTTCTAAATGTGGCAGGTAAAATAACTCACCATTATGGGCCGACGTAGAGTCAACAATTGGATACTTGTCAAAGAAAATCGATTGTGATGGTCGTAAAAGGTACGTGGCGATGGCTGACAACGTCATCATTTCCCATGTCAACATGAAGGACGCCCAAACTGCAGTGGAACAGAATTATGGCAAAAATACCTCGACAAGCCTTCTAAAGACGGTGCTGAACTCACACTGTGCCTTTGCCGCTGCTGTCATCAGACGATCCGGTGAGATGATCTCA
Organism: Ancylostoma ceylanicum; assembly: GCA_000688135.1. Taxonomy (NCBI): domain Eukaryota; kingdom Metazoa; phylum Nematoda; class Chromadorea; order Rhabditida; family Ancylostomatidae; genus Ancylostoma; species Ancylostoma ceylanicum. The sequence goes on from JARK01000049.1 coordinate 114,499, forward strand.
AAAACGGCGGCAAAATCGAAACAGAATTTTTGAATGGTGTAGAGACACTGAGCAATGTCTACTATTGTGAACAGTTGCATGAAACGATACTGGGCGATTTTCTTCTGGAAAGAATGAATTCTCTTTCCTGAAAAAACTTGGGAGAAAATTAAATGAAGCATGAACTCGCCTTTCCCAACGGGACCATCACATAACAACCGTAGAATGCTACACACATTGAGGTCAGACCGAACAGTTGCGAGAACATGAACCACCTGGAATCGGAACCATGTTGGAGAAATTTTTCATGAGAAACGACTCGATTTTTCGCGATTCAGTATCGGTGAGCAATGAAATCTTTCACAAATTTGAATCGTAAGCACCGCCCCTTTGCTGTGATTGGTTGGTTCCGTGCGACGTCCAAATATCAGAAAAAATACCAGCATTTTTTTCAATTTTAAATGAAACGTACAAGTTATGACGATGTCCAAGTTCCATGAATACGACCACACTGGTCAGCTCAAAGGCTGTACGAAGTATTGGTGTCTGGAAGACCAGCCATTCAACTCTTCGCAGATTACGGCTGGAATGGTCCATTTTGAGGTTGGCCGTAGGTCAACATATTAGCAGTGAGACACTTTTTGTTGCTGGCAACATTTGCCGAACGCGCTCTAGTGCTAATTCCTTGACCCAGGGCCAAAGAAGAAGCTAACATGCTTAGAAATCATTTCACCCATGAAACTCACTCAGTGCTAGGAACATCCGGCAGAAATTTGAAGCAACACAACGGCGCCACTCGAAAGGATATCCGGATGTTACTGCAAGACATTTAATCAATATATCGATCGTACGCAATAAATGAAAGAACCCCTACTTCTCCATCAAATAATCCGACATTTCTTTCCTGCTTCCGAATATGTTGAATAGCAACGAAATAACGACAAACAGACAGAACATGAAATATCTGAAAATCAATCGATAATCGATTTGTTCAGGTTCGACAACAAATCGTACTATGGCGAGGAAACCTTACACAAGTGCAACCGCATAGAGAAATAGAGCTGCTCGTGGAATAAACATCCCGGCGACATTGCATATTGTCGTCACCTATAATTACTGATCAATTATCGATTTTGTAGTGTTGTAGTCGAGAGGTGATGAACTATTATGATAGACGTATAGTAGTGTATGATAGATCTCATCACAAATTTTTGTTAATTCCGTAAAATTACGTGAACTCACCGGGAACATAAGCGCTAAGTAATAGAGATCTGCTTGTATCCGAGCATTACTGACGTATTTGATGACGTAATACAACTGGACCGCAGCCAAACATACTACGACCACGGTGAACAACGAGCCCAATGTGAGAAACGACGCATACAACGTGTCGATTTCTGCGAGCATGATCCTCTTCATCAATCAATAATCAATTTCCAGAGCTCAACTCACCTTTTATCCATATCCGACTTTCCGGTATTTGCCGATCATCGTCAAGTGTGAAATTGTCATGTGGCTTGATGAGAGTTTTCACTATCTCCATACCACATTAAGCTGAAAACGATGTGGATTGCGGGAGAAACGGTGTGGTCACGCTGCGACTCAACGACGAAGGGGTTCACTACGAATCGAAGAAGGATAGCCAGAAAGCTGTATAGCTCATGTGGTGATAATTCATCTAAAATTAATCAAAGGGCTATACATGGTGCTATACTAATGCGTGTTACGCTGCCTCACGCATGCGTTTAGTATAAACTGTCGCTCTACCTCACGACAAGAGAGCCGATCGATATCATGGCTAGAAAAATCGATATTTTTCAGGCATGAGGCTGGCTGAGCGTGACAGCAGGAAAACAGCAGCCAGTCAACCTTCGGAGAGAAAGGTTATAATAGGCTCATATGTGATAGATTCTCACTAGCGACTATTCCGCGAAGTCGCAGAGACCATTGTGTTCAACGCCTTTCATGGGAGCTCATGAGCGAGAAGTTAGGCACCTTAACCCAACGCTTGGTTCATCCTATAGCACAAGTTCAGACTATTATACAGGGTGGTCCACATGAAGTGTGACGGGAAAAACTACCCATAACTTTACATAAATTAAACCTAATGAGAACTTTTTCTATCTGTTTAGATGACAGAAAAATTCTCTACAACATATCTTGAACCACATCCGAAATGACCTCCTTTAGCTTTGATACAAGCATCCAATCTCTTCCTGAAATTCTTGAGAATGCGCGCCACAATTTCCGGCGAGATTCGGTCTCCAGCAGCCACCAGGGCTGTCTTCAGTGAATCTAATGACCTGCGTTAGGAAGAGCAGACTTTTTGCTACAAGATAGATTAGACAGCGAAATCCAGAGGGTTGAGATCGGGTGAGTTTGATGGCCAAACATGCTTCGTCCAGAAACACGGAAGATTGGTCCCACAGCAATCCAGTGTCTTCTTTTTGCCGCGAGCAGGTGCCCAATCTTGGTGGGAGGCCCACTCCATATCCATAGCATTCTATTCGGCCCAGCGAATCACCGCATCCTCCAGGATTTGTTTCAAACGAAGTTCGGTATCAATTTCAACTCCTTGTTGAACAAAAACCAGCTTAGCCTTGCCCTAACACGATATTCCATCCCACACCATCACGGATTGTCAGGAAAGAGTTTTTTCAACCTTGACGGCTTTTGGAGATTCCTTCGACAAAAGTTCCCGCTGATTCTGCGCATTCCGGAGTGAATATCTTCTTGTCCATGAAGAGAATTCGGCCAAGCTTGTCACCGCGCGCAAGGGTCATCACCCTTCTGCATTTTTCCAATCTGGAGGCCTTCATTTCGCCTGTGAGGCGTTGTCCTTTGGCGAATTTGTAGAATACAACTCGAGATAATCTCAGATCAGTCTTTGCATGGTTGAATGGCTTATTTTGTGATCCTTGGCCAACTGTCCAATGCTTCTTCCAGGATTTCGCCGCAGTTTGTTTCTGACGGCGTTTCGAAAGGTAGGGGTCCTCGCAGTTCGTTCAGGTGTTCCTCTCGGACGATTTTCAATCCTTTCAGTTTCTCCGAAACGGCTTATGACCTGATGTACATGCTCCCGGTGCAGTTTGAGCGCCTTCGAGATCACGAAAACTGACGACCCGCGTTTGTGCATGACGACTACTGTTTTTTGATCCTCAAGCGATGTCATCTATATCTAGAAACAGAGGGTAAGACTGGTTCCTATAGGGCTAAAAAATACGACAGAAACGAATAACACAGTGAAAGGGCACAAAAAAGCAATAAAAACGTCCAGAAATTCATTTTCTTTAGCCCGTCACACTTCATGTGGACCACCCTGTACAATATTCCTAGTGCAGAATAATGATGCATGCGCATTATGTTGCACTATATCATGGTAAACGTGTAGTATGACATGCTTATGTACTATGCCTGCACTGTAATATTACTACAATATTCAAAGAATTGTCCCAGTAGCTATGAGCAAACCACGGCGTAGTTCATATTAAGGTCGCGTCGAAATAGATGACATGTCTTGAAACCTTTTCAGTAAGTGATAAAGCAGCAGCTTAGTACTTTGGCACAACATGGCAGAGTAGAAGAGAAACTACACGTCAAAATAAAATGCATGAGGGTGGTGGGCACATTAGGGAAACATCAAAATACCATTCGGAATTGAATATGTTATGTTTTGTTTGCTCAGTCAATAGTTGAAGAGGAACAACAGGTGGGCGAAAGGGAAGGAAATGATAGGCAAAGGGTCGAGTTCTGGACTTCTGTTGAGACAAAGCGGAGTCTAAGAATAATATGCACCGTGAAATAGAGAAATACAAGAAAGGAGAAAGACGTGTGGGGAAATTTTAACAGTTGAGAAGATTATTGAGCAAAAAAGACGACCGTGTTGCCAAATTGTAAAATGATATTACAGCAGGACCAAGGACAGAACTGCTTATAATAATCCATCACATAGGATATAACTTATGCAATGATACAACACGAAACAGCATATAACCAATGAAACGGAACAAAACTCTCAAACAACAAAAGCATCAAAAAAACCTAATCATACAACAATAAAGAAGCATATACGGCATCACGGACTGAGACATTGATTAAGGAGTTTTTCAAAAGTGTTGGAGCCAATGGGGATAAGGTGATTTCTGCATAACTTCTGGAATAGTTCTCAGAGGTTTTTTTCGCCTTGAAAGGAATTGTTGACTTGTTTAGCACCGCAAATGACTTTAAGCAAGCGCTTTGTTATTTTCAATTATTATTCACTTCCATAAACCAGAATGTACGAGCAGATGATGGGTCTGCTGAACATGATATGACGTCTTTGCTAAGAAGAAAGAAAAATAGTCGCATCCGCTGCTTTTTTTCCTCACGCGACATGACAATGCCGGCCGCTCCTATGGAAACAGCTACACGAATAATATGTAGTTATCAACGATGATTTCACTCAGGTGATGTCGTAACCCCTATAATGGCGCAGATAGGCTGATGTTTGATCTCTAAATTGTTAATGCAGGTGCTGAAGTCCCGTTAACGATCACTCGTTGCTAAGAAAATCGTAATTGGATTGCCCCTGAATGGTCCAGTCGATCTGTCCACCTTGGAAGTCTCTGAAAGCAGTGAGAAAACTTGTGGAACGAATAGATGAATGAATGGGTCAAATGAATGAATGAATGAATGAATGAATGAATGAATGAATGAATGAATGAATGAATGAATGAGTGAATGAATGAGTGAATGAATGAATGAATGAATGAATGAATGAATGAATGAATGAATGAATGAATGAATGTTATGAATGAATGAATGAATGAATGAATGAATGAATGAATGAATGAATGAATGAATGAATGAATGAATAATGGCACCAAAAAAAAAGAAACGACATGAATTGTCAGGATTAACAACTCAGACTGGACATTTGCTGGAAAAAAACAGTTAGGTAAAGATTGTATAAAGATTGTATTAGTTATGTGCAGCTTTTAGGAAAACACTACGATGACAAGGATCATGTCCTCTGGACTATGAACGACTTGCCTGGAGTACTGAAACAAGTTGATTGAAATCTCCAAACTTCTTCATCTATTGCTACGAATAAGCTTGTCAACAACCGTAGGAGAAAATAAAAATTGAATAAGTGAAATAAAATACGATTCTAGCTGTTGAAAACGTAATAATCGTCAAGTGCAATTCATGATAGAATTTGCACAAACTCTTGAAAACCACGGAGAGATTCAGGATGCGTCAACGTTTGCACTAGTCACCCACTCATAGTGCAATTTTTCTCCAGACGCACATGAGCAATGAATAACAGTAGAAAAGCTTGTCAACGCAGAGAATGTGTTCTGAGGAGCCAAGATTATGCAGATTATGCATAATTGGTTTAGGGTGAAATAGCGGGAAACGTTAGAGTCCTCCGGGAGCCTTTAATATCAATAAATCACACTTTTCCGTTTAAGAAGAAAAAAGGAAGAAAAACAACGGTCAAACTTCCGTCTGGTACTGTATACCCTTAAGCGGAAGTTAGATTGGAAGCATAGGGCTCCCCCTAATACTCATCAGTAACGGAACAGAAGCCTTAAGCCAGAAAAAAAAACAGGATGAAATGAAGGGGAGAACACGGCAATCCATCGCATCGACTCGTAGGGGTCCGAAGTTTAGAAAGGAATACTAGCAGAATATAAAATAAATATCTCAAACCTGGGTAATTAAACATTTAATAATCAAGCCTTCAAAACCCCTCTGATGACTTTCGGCAGAAAACCCTTGAGAAGACAGAGTGGGGCATTCTCGCCTAGTTTCAAGAGGTTTACTCCAACCACAGGTGTACCCACAGCCCTTTTGAGCAATCCTGAGTTTCTCAAGACCTGGAGTAGCGGAAGAACCGGCAGGAAAACACGAAAAAATAAACCCTGGGCAAGAAAGACATATTTTGTTCAGAGTTGCACGAAGCGTAACTACATTACTGGCCTCGATTCTGCAAAATTCAAGTAAAAGTTTACGGAAAACCTCATATATACAACGTAGTAAATATCATAAATGAGCTAAACACCTCCGGTTTCAGGTTGAGTGGCTCCCAGTACCTGGTATGTAGAAGTGAATAGATTGAAGAGAAAACTATGCTATATAAATTCAGGCCACTGAATTGTCTTTGTCTGTTCAAACAGTGTCACCGCACTCACGTCATCTAAACATTCCAATGAATAGGGCGAGTTTCGAACAAAAGGAGAAACGTCAGGTGGAGCTCCGAAACATTCAGGACTGCTCCTAAAGTTCACGGTTCATAGCATTCAGGGTCTTCTAAAGAGTGTAAATTTAATCATAGATGGCAGCAATTTTCACAAAATGGAGGTTATTCCGCAGAATGCGATTGTCTATCTATTATATTTACACTAACGAAAAGCAGCGATTGACACATGACAGAAAACCTGCACTTTTCCTGATTTTTAAAGTGTGTTCGTGTTTGCATTTTCTCAAATGAAGAAGTTCTGCAGCACGGAAACTTATCTAGAGAACGATTGAATCTTTTTCCAAGACGGTTCAAAGGTTCAAAAATTCAGAACAAATTTTTAGTTAGTTTTTCACCACCATACATAGTTAGCTAGTATTGTAGTTTGCTTGTAGTAAAGTAGATTACAGCTGTTGACTTTGTGGATATTATACTAGAGTTCCTGGATAAAAATGACCAAAATACACCACTTATTATTATAAATCCAGTTTGCCAAACATCATCACAAGAAAAACACTACTGAATCAGCATGGTTTTATTATAATGTTTTCTTCTTCAGCAGGTTCACCCGAAGGAATCACCTGTTCGTTTCACTTGGTTTTCGATCTCGGTTTTTTATGGCTCCTAGAAACGGCGAATGAATTGAGTGCAAAAGCTGCACTTAACATGCAAATGTAGCCAATTAACGACAAAAAAGTGCATTTGCCCTTGTATAAAAGGAGCAGTAAATAGTCGTAAAATGCTCATACAATTGCTAAGAATTTTAGAAGAACAAACATTTTCTTGATCTCTCAATGTTTCATTTTTCGTAGTATGCAAAGCGAAAAGTTCAGTGGCTAGCTGTTCATTAGAAAATATTAACAAAAAAAAATAACAATACATGTACAAAATAAATAATAAAGATCTAACGGCTACAAGAAGGTAATTTTGGAAATGCGAAAAGTTAATTTTGACCTCTCGGATAACGAGAAAACTTTAAAAATTCAGGGAACCGACGCAGGCTTAGCGCTGCTCGGAACATTTCATACAGAAAAAAAACCTGTGCAAACAATCCCGAAGGTTGGCCAGCTCACCGCTGTGCCGCAGCCAGAACGACGCATTCTCAGCAGAATCGTCATGGCTAATGAGGACTGGATCCCATGGCGACGACGGGGGAAATTGTTCACAGTCGCTGCGCCTCGAAGATTTCCCTACCTGATAGGACAATTTGGTCCATTCTCACTTGAAATGCATACATACGTTCGTCGAAGGAGAAGATGGGACAGGACCCCTACAAAATTAAGAAACCTATTGCACTCCTTTACCCTAATACCCAGGAGCAAAGGGGAGATGTGGCAGGTCCCAAAATACGTACTTTGGAATCAAGAGCTAAGCAATCACCTGGAAAAGTCCCGGTTTTTCAAAATTTTCCCACAACTGTCTTGATTCCAAGTTCCATGGCTCTATCCACAAGTAAAGCCAGGAATCTGCTAGTGGGTGGCCCCCAGCAAGAGTATCCCAGGAGAATTCCCAGAAGGGAAAAATGCGTGAGATACGGAGCATTTTTTGGGGAAAGAGAGTATCCAGAAAACTAGGAACAAAAGATCTTTGGGAGCGAGATTTTCAGAAGTTTACATTTTCAATTTTTTAGCCGGCCATTTTTCTCAAGAATCAACGTGAAAAAAAAAACAAGGAAACATTCACCTTATAATCAGTAGGACAACTGGTACAGGATTCGATCTTAGTCTCTCTTAGTCTTACTCAACCCTAGTCTTAAGACAATTTTCGCTGCGCCATACATACGGCTACTATACGAGTATAACCTCTGGGGACCAGTTTTCGCTGGCTGGATTATGAGGAGCGAACGTGAAATTCTGCACAAAACACTCCAAAGAACCCCATATTAGAATGTATTCAGAACGTTGCTATAGAAATTTTGCAATCACACCGCATTCATTTTACATTTCAGCATATTTCAACAACTCGAACCATAAATCCCATCATAAATCACTACCGAAGCAGCAAAAAACGTAATCGGAATCTTACTGTAGCTAGTTACAGTACACGAATAGGTTATCGGGTCGTTATCACGTGGCTAGCAGGTAAATAAGCTTTACGGATTGTAAACAGCTGTCACTAAAACTAATTTAGTGGGAGTTGTCGTCGAGCAAATGAAAGTCATAGCAACGGATTATCCGTTACTATATTTTCTCGGAGAAATAGAATATGCTGCAGAACTGGGAACGCAAACAGAAAGTATAATTAAAAAACCAGAAGTTTCTGGATAAATCCCTGTTCCTTGGGGGTTTGGGAAAAAGAAACTGCTTTGTTTCCATCCATCCTAGTATGAACGGAGAGGAGAAGAAACAATAGTTCAGTAAGCAAACATTATTTCACTGGTAGCTTAACCCAGGTAAATATATGGCTAAACATCCAAATATCGATTATACATATGTGGTTACCCAGAAACATAAAGTGACAGTTGTCGTCATCGCAGAGGAACAGCGCCCGCTCTGCGAACACAATGACGTTATGCAGGAATTATTATAGCGATTGTGCGCTGGTGAAGTGGAGTTCCCGATCGATAACCCCTCATTTCACCTGGTAACCATGACTCCGCCCACGACTCCGCCCATTTGGGCATTTATGCTGCAGCTAACGCTGCAGCTGCAGAACAATAAGCACGGCTGCGATATGAATCAGGGCAATGAAATGTCGTAATTTGAGTAAATGGCAGCTTAGGAGCGGTAAATAACATTACGTTGGGAGCTAGAACGAGAATAGTATGCAGCTCTGGGGGAAAATTAGTTTACCAGGGTAATTTTGTAGGTGAAGGTACATATAAGTGTTATTCCTCAGCTTTTTGAACGGAAAACAGTATTTATTATGCCTTCGAGAATAATTTTTCTACAATTTTTGAGCAAAAAGTAAAATTTTCTTGCGTTCAAAAACCTTACTGACACCTACGGGACCACGTGGACCAGTTCTCGCACCATTCAATCAGCCTGTATTGTGCAATGATGTGTTGCAGCGCTTTAGTTATTCCCGATCCTTGGCTGATTCCGGATCGGAGACATCTAGGGCTCCCCCCTTTACCCTCAGCCATCTCCAGAAAACCACAACTACTCAGAGCCTCTGTGTAGTAACGAAACTCCAGCGGTGATATGCCGTACTATCTACGGGGACCAGTTCTCGCACCGCTCAGGAATTTTTATTGCATCAACATGGCAACGGAGATTCTTGGATTAAATGTACAAGAATTGCACCTGAAACAGGAAAAATTTTAGGTGTAAAAAGCACGGGGGAAAATCGGATGAAAATCAATAATCGGTAAAATCGATAATCATTAGGTGTGATCCATGATTGAGTGTCTTCCCACACCAAAATTGAGGCCAGAAAAATACTTCAAATGGGCAGGAAGAGTTACAATTCTCGCATTTCTGCACCTTTGAATTTTTGCACGTTAGCTGACCATTTTTTCCACAAATCCATTAAAAAACGAAGGAAAAATTCACCACAGTTGGACAACTGGTACAAAATGTGATCTTGGAAGTGGCACTCTCAATTTTCTCTGCACCAAAGAAGTACAAGAACTAAAATCAATAATGGATACTAGTTCAGAAAAAATGGTGACGTCATCGAAAATTTATTAAATTATATTACAAAAATTTCGCAACATAAGTTACTGTACTAGCTCAACCAACTTGGTGAAGCTATGGCAGTAAATATAGCACCTGTGGAATTGACAGCTGGTGAGAGTGCATACGGCGAGAGTACCAGCGCTGACACATAGGCGGGTGAGAGAATCAGAGGAGAGAGAACAAATGGTGAAAGAATAAGAGGAGACAGCACGTTCGGTGTGCCGATAAATGGCGACAGGGCAAATGGCGACAAAATCAGTGGCGTCATCGCCTGGGGCGAAAGTATAAATGGAGAGAAAATAAACGGCGACAACACGAATGGATTCATAACGCCTGGGGAGAGGATAACTGGTACAAATGCTAGTGGAGTGAGGATAATCGGCACAAATGCGAAGGCTGAGAGCACGACTGGTGAGAGGATACGCGGTGACAGTACGACGGGGATGAATAACCACGGGGACAGGACAATTACCCCGAAAATGGCGGGGGATTGTATGAGAGCTGAGAACTGTACAGGCGAGAGGATCAGCGGTTGACTAACTGTCACAGGATCATTGAGGAGAATGACGCCACTCAGCGGCGACAGCACTATGGCTCGTTTTTGGCGCCTTGGCGCCGGCTGCACTGGCGCCAAATTCACCACGCCGCCACGCGCCTCGTACCGTAACCGTCCGTCAGCCACGTGACGCACCGTATCGCGTACGGTACGGTGCGCAACATCGTCGGTAACGTTACGCATTGCTTCCAGCGCAACAGAATTGTTAAACGGTGAGCTGGTGCCGTAGACGAGTTCACGTTGAGCCGGCGACAGCACTGCGTAACCGGTGCGATTCATTTGTCGCAGCTAAAATAGAGGATAGGCAAATGGGCGTGGCATCGGTTAGAGATGCAGAGGAAGTAACCTGTTCAGCGGTGAAGGTCTTCTGTAGTCGCTCAAACAGTTCGATTTTTGACGCCTCGTGTTTGCCGTAAATTTTCGTGACGTTCTCCTTCGTGAGGTATATGGGCTGGCCATCAGGGCCGCGGATTTTTTTCACGTCCGTTTTTGCCGCCTCTTCTGCCTTTTTCACCTGAAAAAAAAAAACTTGAAAAAAACTTGAAAAAAAGGTACTGTAGACCTTCATCGGGGCATTCCATCTGTGAGCAGGACTAAAAGGCATTCGTTGCCTTTCTCAGTTTTTTTGGCTGACAAAAGATTGAATGAGGGTGGTGAAAGATTCCGTGCTCCACCGTCAATATCTGACCCAGCGCAAATCAATATTCCTATGGCGCTAGATCAGACGTTGGTTGTTAGAACATAGCTTACGTAGCAGGAAAGAGATTTGGATTACTGGTACGCTTTACCCTTTAATTATTGATATTCTAACTAGGTGATCAATGAAATCAATAAATTTTTGATCAATTATTGATTTTTCTAGGATTTACCTACCTTTGCCTTTTCTAGTGCATCTGCAGCACCGGACGTCTCTATGATAAAATCCATCCAGTCCTGCTGATCACGTTCCTTCAGTACTCCAGTACTGTTGAGTAACGTCGTCAGTGACGTCATCTTCTCAATGCCACGTCCCTTGCCATGGAGCGAGAACAACGACGGTGATAGGAGATTCACCTGAAAATCGATATATTGATTGGCTACGCACGGAAAACAAGAGCTTTTTTCTCATTTTTCGATTTTCTAACATTGGGTAAGTGGAAGAAAGAGGCCCTGTCCACCAACACTGGGACAGCCCCGCCCACTAGGTAATCAGTACGTACTCACCTCATTACTCGTGGATTTCTCATCATCCGGGACAAGGCTCATCATACGTGGGCTGATCATTCGAAGAGACTTCTCATCGAAATCGCTGACATTCTGACCGGTCACCATCATAGCTAGTTTGACTCCTAAACATTGATTGTCTTATTCTACCGTACCTATCCTGAATCAGGGTATCGATCCTTGCCATATCTGTCTGACTGCTCGTCAGTACTGCTCTTGTGGCTTTCGAGGCTGTGGCAATGACTTTTTTTGCGTGATTTCGGTGTTCGCTGGATTACACCAGGGATATGTGAATCGGTCGGAATAACGCATTAACGTGCCGTGGTCACCAACCGTTAACGAATTAACGAAATTGCAAGACCTTGAATAGGTCTACTACGCGGAAAGCTCAGGGTATTAGAGCGCAGACAACCAGAGTTGCTACAGCGCAGACAGCTAGAGTTGTTAGAGTGCAGACGGCAAGAGCTGTTAGAGCGCAGAGAAACAGAGTTGCTAGAGAGCAGAGAAATAGAGCTGTCAGAGCGCAGATTGCTAGAGCTTCTAGAGCGCAGACAGCTAGAGCTGTTAGAGTGCAGACAGCCAGAGCAGTTAGAGCGCAGGCGGCCAGAGCTGTGAGAGCGCGGACAACCAGAGGTGTCTGAGCGCAGACAGCCAGAGCCGTGAAAGTGCAGGTAACCTGAGTCCAACTAGAAAAAATGCAATCAAAACATAATATTTAATGATAGGCCATATGGGTGCACTAATTCAAAAGTTGCACTTTGGAAAAGAAACAAAGACGCAGAGGAATCACTCACCTTCTCTCACCAGCTTGATTGGTCCCGACACCGCCTTTTCCATGGGCGTCAGCTTCTTCTGCTTTTTCCGATACTCCCTTTTCATGTAGTCCATTTGACTATAGCGCTCAGGTTCAAGAGCTTTTTCAAGCTCGTGCAGTTTCTAAAAAACTGCAACGTCATGTCAGATTCTGTTGGAGGCGTCACTACGCAAAATTACCATTAGTTTTCCCAGCTTTTTCGTTTTTCCAACTGTTTTTCCGTAGTCTACGGCGGCCTTAGAGTAGAATTTCAGGCGTTTTTTAATCGTTTGTTCAGCTTGTCGTTTTTGTTCCACGTCGTCTGCTTCTTTTTTGATGTCCGAGATTACGGATTGCCATCTGAAGGGATAACCGTGAGAGGATAACCGTAACCGTAAAAAACCTGGGATTAAAAAATAGTGTGAACGAGATTATGAACCCTTAAGTGTTCTCACCTCCTATGTGTCCTCGTGTTTTTCAGGGCGCGGACTGTTTTTGTCAGATGTTGTGCGATTTGACCAAATGGCGATCTGTAACAATGAAGTAGACGAATTTCATATCAGCTCAACTTGCAGGATCATCTACCGTCTATAAAATCTGTTGGTATATAGTTGTTGGGGCGTGCCGAGCCCGCAGCGCGTGCGCGTACGGCCTGCCTGTGACAGTTGAGAGCGGCCTCGAGGACGCCATTCATCAGGTTTTGGCCCAGGTAAGCGTTTTTTCCTGGTTCTTTATAAATTGAAAGCTATTTGGACCATTGAACTGTGGCTCTGAAACTAATTAATCACGTCCCCGAACAGCTTAGCGAGTCCGCGCTCAACTATCACAGGCAACCGGCGCGCGCACGCGTCGCACCCTCCACAACTTTCCACCGACAGAATTTATGCTTTGTAAATACCTGACAAGGGAAGTGCAAGAGGCGAGGCTGGCAGATCGGAATGAAAACTGTCTTGCTTGAGTCCTTGCTGGAGAAGGTCCTCCAGCATATATTTCATTTTTGCCCAGAGAGCTAAAAAACAGATGTCTCACCACCCTGCTATACGCATTGCAGCACACGCACGGTAGCAACGGGGTGGCCGAGTGGTGAGGATGCTGGACTGTCAGGCAGAGGGTCGAAGGTTTGAATCCTGTCATCTGCTACCTTTTTGCATTTTTGTTTTTCATTCCTTCCATGTTGTTGGAATTAAATTTAAAAGACCAGAACATGAAACCCTTCATTATTGTTGTACCAGCCATGAATAACTTCACTACATTAAAAGTAGTTTACTGATCCTACAGTTGTTCCTCTGGTCGCTATGAAATAGAAAATTCTCCATTCAAAACGAAACATTATGATGCATTTAGATGCGAGTGGGAAAAGTTTGAGTTATAATCCCGTGTAGTGATAATGTAACGAAAACTCCCAACATGGTCTAATGCAGGGGGCTGTGTGTTCGGCTGAGTTCTGATTAGTGATAGTCCTGTACAACTCAAAATCTTGTCAATATATATATAGGTTTTATGTTCTAATCATTTGAATTTAATTTCAACAACAAAGAAGGAATAAAAACAAAAATGCAAAACCGATGCACATGACGGGATCCGAACCCTCGACCCTCGCTTACAGTTCAGCACCTTCGCCACTCGGCCATATCTGTTTTTTAACACATTGGGCAAAAATGAAATATATGATGGAGGACCTTGTCGAAAAAGGATTCAAGCCAGATAGGTTTCATTCCGATCTGTCAGCCTCGCCTCTTGCACTTCCCTTGTGAGTATATTGTAAAAAGGGCACGAAGAAAGCTAATAAGGAGAAAATAGACGCTACTGAAGCCGTTTAGTTCAGGTTGTATTTTTTTAACGGTTACACACCCTGGTACCGGACCCTTACCTGTCATGCTCATCGATCAGGTTGTAACTGCTCCTGCTCAGTACCTCCCGTTTGCGACGCACCATACGGAACCCTCCAACCCACGGGGATTTCTTCTTTGGCTTCCGCTTTACTCCTTTCGGATGGCTCCTTCTGCGAAAAGAAGAAGCCGAAGTGGGCTTTCGTCGTAGAACTGTAATTAGACTTGGTAATTGCTAACTGGTAAACCATGTGAGCGTTATGGCACACTTACCCCGATTAGCCATCCTCCTTTTACCCAATAGCTTTGCCCAACGAATCCGCTTCGCTTGCTCGGCATTCGCTTCCAGAAGCATACTCACGCACTTGGCGTGCGTTTGCACGTCGTCCGCTCGCTTGGCGCATTTATAGTGCCGCGATTTTTCTGCGCTCGACACTTTGGATAACCTTGAACACACATTATACAGGGTGCGCCATAAGTTCTTGCACACAATATTTAGTGTGCAACAGCCGCTGTATTCAACGTAATGGCTTGACCTCTATGGCGGTACTGAGCCACCTAAATAGCAACTCAAAACACCTATCAGATCATTGATACGTCTTCATTTGCTTTTGTAATAACTCAATGTTGAGGGAGTAGCGAACACATCGTGGAGCGCTGGTGTATCTGGTATAAAACCTCTCGAAGCTTTACCTCAGCTTCATGCTACGAGTCCAAACTTATGTATGATATAGTACTTGATTTGCTCTAAAACATATTATAGTTGATTACGACTATCCACCAGAATCGGATTGTCGTTATAGAAGAGTTCGTTCTGAGCACGGGATTTCGGTCGTGCCGCATTCTAGGAGGCGCATATGGCACAGAGCAGATCCTAAGCTTTACAGAAGCGTCATCTTTACGCTGTTCAACTTAATTTGAGAGCAGCAAGGTGTGTCTTCTCCAAAAATACTCTGCGAGTAAAATAGAGAGTGATCTTGATGTTGTGGTTCACAAAAAACTGTAAAAAGTTGCTCATGCACACCCTTTTCTTAAAAAATTTCTGAAATTTCTGAAAGGGAGGGGAGATGGGATCCCAGTACATCCCCTGAATTCCTTGATGTCTCCTCTGTCTGCTCCAATGTTTTGGTGAGAAACGATTTGANCCATGCACGCCCTTTTCTTAAAAAATTTCTGAAATTTCAGAAAGGAAGGGGAGATGGGATCCCAGTACATCCCCTGAATTCCTTGATGTCTCCTCTGTCTGCTTCAATGTTTTGGTGAGAAACGATTTGATTTGCTCTGAGTAGTGTCTTCCGTTCGAAGAGACAGTGTCACCCGCGCTCCAAACCGTGCCGCGAGTAGCTCACTTTTCTCACGAGTTTGAGTTACTACGAAAGCAAGTGGCGACATATTTCTGTTCTGATGGATGATTTGGGTTGCTATTGAGTTGACTCATTTTCGCTATAGAGGTCATGCCATTACGTTGAATTCAACCGCTGTGCTGTTACTAAGTATGGTGTGCAAGAACTTATGGCGCACCCTGTACCAATGATGTAACATGAAAGCAGTGCAGTGAGCTCACCTATCCGTCGCTAGTGCTGCCATCAAGCTGCTGAACGCCTGGTCAACCCAGTGTTGATAGAGGGCGTTACCGCTTTCCTCGCTCATAGGTACGTTGAAAATTCCATCCTGAACTAGAATTCCCCTGAGCGATGACCACAAATCGATTTCGATCTCCTCCACGAAGCTTTTATAATGAAGATATAACAGGAAATTTAGACACATTTAATGCTTGAGCTATCATTAATATACTTCTAATTACATAAATATATTATATGTTATTGTTTCCATTTTGTAACGCATCAGAAATACGTCTATAATTGTCACGCACATAGATTACTACACATACAATACTTTTTATATTTATCATATGCATCATATCAGGACGAATATAGCTTATTTCGTATTATATATTGGTATATTATTAGTATATCAGCATTATAAGTTTATTATCTTCTTCTTCTTCCTAGCCTGTTTCCCAGGATTTAGAGTCGGCGTTTCTCTCGGCTGCGCCATTTCCTTTGATCGCACACATCATTAGCACTGAGCTTTAGTAACCGCATATCATCTTCAATCCTGCCCAGCCTCCGCGTTTTGGGTATTCCTCCCAGTCTGCCTCCTTCCACATTGATGTTTATTGTTGATTTGGCGACCAAGCTGTTGTCACTCTTCAGTGGATGACCGTACCGGCGTAGCCGAGCCTCTTGCATTTTTGCCGTAATGAGTGCTACTCGAAACAGTGAGCGTACGTTTTCTTTTCGCACTCTGTCAAGGCGGGTAATCCCGTTCGCATTCTTATTTCCATTGCGTGGAGGCTCTGCTCGTGTTTTAAGGCAGTTGGCCAGCACTCCGCTCCATATAGCGCAACAAGTCGGATTACTTTGCGACAAATCTTTGACTTCAGCTTCAACGGAACTTCCTTGGCGCACTTGACGCTCGTTATCTGTCTCCACTTGCTCCTCGGCGCGTTTGTTCTACATCCAGCTTCTAATAACGTGTTCCTGAGATATGAGATCGGAGGTGCTTAAACACGGGTGCCTTCGGAAGTTCCTCATTATCGATGGCAATCGTACCTTGTGTTTGTTCTCAGCATTCAAGGTACTATATTTTTTTACTGTCAAGTTTCATCCCATATCGTACGAGACAACCTTCCCAAGCCCGCGCTTATTTCTGTGGTTTCTCCCTGGTGCTTGCAGCGACTACGACATCGTCTGCATAAAGAAGTGTCGATGGTGATCTTGACTACCATACTGCTCCTAATCTTTGCAAAAAGGACGCGCCCGACGCGTTTTTGCGTCGCAAGCGTCGCACGCGCATAACTCGCTCCAGAATGGAGCTTTTGCGATTCTGAAGAAAGAGTCTTATTCAGCGCGTTGTGGCGAAGCTACTCATACCCCGCATCACCGTATTTGGTTTTCGAAAATTTCTCGGCTAATTGTAGGAGTTGCTGTATCGAGAGATCCGATGTTTTATTTTCTGAGTGTCTCAGCAACTCCTACAAGTAGCTGAAAAGTTTTCGGAAATCAAATACGGTGATGCGGGGTATGAATAGCTTCGCCACGTTGCGCTGAATAAGAATCTGTCTTCGGAATCGCAAAAGCTCCATCCTGGAGCGAGTTATGCGCGTGCGACGCTTGCGACGCAAAAATGCGTCGGGCGCGTCCTTTTTGCAAAGATTAGGAGCAGTATTGTAGAGATCATTCGATACTGTGTCCATGCAGTGAATGAAAAGAAGCGGTGAGAGTGCAGATCCTTGATGGACCCCCACGTGGACATCGAATGAGGCTGACACTCCTGCGGTGCTCCTGACTGAAGTCGTGACATTCTTGTAGAAAAGCTGCACCCATCCGATTTACCCTTCAGGGATCTCACGAGCACGTAGTGACAACCAACTCAGTTCACTGAGTATCCTGTCATGCCGAGATTCATCGGAAGTCGGACATGGTATCCTATCTAAGGTCTTCTCGAGGTTGACAAAGGCTAGGTGGACAGTCTCTTGCTCCTCTGTGAGCAGCCTTACAGCATGGATCGCGTCGGTTGTGCTACAGTTCTTGACGAACCCCCACTGAATTTGCGTTACCAATTACGTTACCAGCGTGATTAGTTACGATTCAACGATTATAAATGTATTATATTATAGGTTATAACTATGTTAATACATATATGGTATATTGAATTAAATATTGAATTAAATAATATAATACTTATATTATATTATAATGAATTAAATGATAAAATATTATTAAAATACTCACCTTGTAGTAAGGAGAGTTCTTAACATCTATCTCCACATCATCACTTCCAATTACAGAACAACTTGCAGATACTGTAATTCTACACTAATTGTACAGTAGCAATTCTATGAATAATGAATGAAAAAGCTACCGATAAGCGAGAACAGCAGAGGGACTACCATAGCCAGCTGATGATTTCTGAGTTACAGGCAACTAACAGCTGTCCAGGTGAGACCACTGGTAATAGCAGCACAGTATCTAGTAATACAGCAGCATTGAAGTACTGTAGCGATTTTGAACGCTCCTTCGAGGTGGATTTGTGAGCGTAATTCGTGAGAGGCGTTCAGGTGACGTGGAACAAGTCCCAGAAATCTGTAACGATGTCCGAACGGAGGTAATGATGCGTTGAACGAGACTGAACTGCACTAAAATGCTTACGGACCGCGAGATCCGAGAGTGCATCGTGCCGCGCTTTTATAGCGCTGAATCGTCAACGCGGCGCCGAGGCACTTTCACTATGTATGGGATTAAAAAGTCGCTTCACATAATTGGATGAGGCTACGCGGTCTTTGGACAGCTCTTGATGGATCGAAAGATTAACCCACAATCAATCTGGGTTTCTTTATATTTTGCAGTAAAAATTCAAATTTCCCAGTTCTATCCAGGAGTATGATATAGAAAATATGCTTTTCCACCTACCCCTGAATAGTGATGCCAAAATAACGGGAATGCCTATTCTACCTATAATCAGGGCCTGGATCCATCGATTACCCAGGGTAGCGCGTTGACGTCCGTGCTAACAATGGGCAAATCTGAGCGGTATTGGCACGTTTACCCAGGGTAATATCGATGATACATGCCACCCCAGTGCATGAGTGACGTCATCAGTGGGAACTCTGAAGAATCGGGGAAGTCTTACCTTCCACATGAGTGTTTTTTCCGCCAACTGCAAAAATTTAACTCACATGGGAGCCCGAATCGTAGCATAAACGTTCTCAGCCTGGATATATCGCTGAGATTATCCAGAGTAAACATGCTATTGCTCTGTTAACATGCTCATGCTCTGTCAATTTGGGAGATTTCTACGCCTTCACCCTGGGTAATCTGAACGATGCCTGTGGCTTCTGGTTAATCCGTCATATTAACCATGGAGCCCCATCGGGTAATCGGCTCCTTGAGGACTTGAGGAGTTACCAACAAAAAATTCTAACGATCAGGGTCAACTCAAAGATGAGAGGCTCAACAGCTTCGATGTGTAGACACATGAGTTCTGGGGTTCTATGCCTCACTGAGACTACCCAGGGTAATCGTACCAACACCCACTAACTCACCCATTGTTAGCATTGGCGTGCATACATTTACTCTTGGTAATCACGACGATGCATGCAGGAGCTACGTGTAGCTTCGAGAATACTTAAGGTAATCGTACCGACCCCTGCAGCTTTACCCATACTTGACATTGGCGTCAATACGTTTACCCTGAGTAGTTCCAGTGGTGCATGTAGGCTCTGAGAGCAGAATCGGGACCATGGACACGTAATCATGTTTGGGGGATGAGTAATCTCATACCCATAGGTGGCAGCCGGGTGTCGATAACTTACGTATGGGTAAAGATGTTGATGGGTGCTGGGTAATAAAAAGTAAATTTGAGTAGGTCAACACATTTACAAAGGAGAATTTTGATGGTGCTTCCTGAGGCCTCATGTTTCGGTGTGATTACCCAAGGCAAACGTGTTGACACTATCCACACTTGCCCATCGTTAACACATGCGTCAACAGGTTTACCCTGGGTAATTTGTATTTTCAATGATGCATTCAGACCCTGTTCATGCTTTATGGATCGGGATCGTACCAGATCAGTGTGTCTTTACACCATATCAAGCCATGAAGGCAACATTTTGGTCCGTCTTCGCGAAAGTTCGGAATGTTTCCTGTTCAGCCGCAGGATCCGGTAGTGATCTCCGCAATAGTCGATGGCTGTTAATCCAATGATAGAGAAAGTGCATTAATTCTCGCGCCCATCCCGAGAGGATTACGGTGTTCACTGGCGTAAAAGTGTCGTCCACGGGTGAAAGGTCGTTGTTCTGGACCGATCCAGCGACATGATCATTAGGGGGACGTGTCAAGCAGATGTATGCGTCATTTCATAATTACTTGGAATTATGTAATTATATATTTTATTCATCAAAAGCTCGTCAATGACAAGAGTCAGGTTTAAAAACCTAATCAATAAATCAATATATTGACAAGAAAATGCCACAACAATGAAAGACTTGAGAAACGTATTGCACAGGAACATTCGACAGAAAAATACACGTTGAACAGCAAATCATTGAAGGACGGACAACTGATAGGGGGGGGGGGGTAAAAAGTTGACCCTGTACAAACATGGCCTATGCATACAAAGTTGAATGAATTACGTTAGAAACAGATTTTTTGTGACAGTTGTCCGACCATGAGTAGGAAAGGTGAAGTGTCATTCACTGAATTTATGGCAAGAATTCAACCAAACAGTGAGGGGAAAAGCTAAATGAGTTAGTGGAGGCGTGGCTACTAAATTCTGTGATTGGTTGTCTCCAGTATGATACTAATTTACACCTTGTATGTTCCAAATTGATACTAGGTGTCCTAGGACCAGTAAATATGCACCTTGTATGTGTTACACTTGTAATAACTATGATATACCTAGTTTTGGTAAAAGGGGGTCGGAGCCGTGTTTTTGTGGCAGTTGTCCACCTCATAGTTGAAATTATAGACATCTCAACAATTTCTAGAAAAAAAAAGCTACAGGTTTTTTGATAGTATGGGCGTGACTACGAAACCCTGTGATTGGTTGGAAATGGGAGGTTATGTTACAAATGGATGCTATTAAATTAATTAAATTTCCGCCCGTAATCAAAGGGGAGGGGCTTCTCCAAGGGGAGGGGCGTGGCTATCAACCGCTCCGATTGGTTGCCGGTGAAAAATTCCGATTGGGCACAAAAAGCAATGCGGACTGCAGTAAATAAATGATTTTACCGCCAGAAAGATGTTCCTAATTGAACCAGTTAATTAACTGTACAGTAAAAAATAGCACAAAATGTCGATTTTTGCGAAAGCTCGTGGGGGTGGCCTAACAACAAATGATTTTTGCAGTCATAGTCAAGTACGTAAACCGGTTAATCTGCGGCTAACCAATTATAGTACCTAAACCCTGGAAAATTTCTGCTTTTGTGGCAGTTGTCCGGTGAGGGATCATGTACATATAACTCCTTTGCCTCCGAAGAGGAACCACAAGCAAAGATGATGTGCATGGTTTTTGTGCTAGTTGTCCTACTTTCCAAAACCTATGAAAGCCAGCTGGGTGACATAATAACCTCGGAAGCGGTGAGCTTCGACTCGATCAGAGGTGAGAGTGCATACGGCGAGAGCACGACAGCGAAGAGGAACTGTGGAGAGTAGATAATCGGAGAGAGCACAAACGGTGAGAGAATCAGAGGAGACCCGACCATAGGAGTGAGAATAAGCGGATTGAGGACCATAGGGGAGAGAATCACAGGTGTGAACACTTGAGGCGAAAGAATGAACGGCGAAAGCACCAGCGGGGAGAGAACGATGGGGTTGAACACCCCGGGTACCAGGATCAGAGGATGCAGGACAAGTGGGGACAGAATAATAGGGGAGAATATGAGGGGATTGACAATGAGGGGAGACAGGACACGAGGTGAGAGGACAAGAGGAATGAAAACCCAGGGCGATAGGATGATTGGACCAAGTACTGCTGGTGAGAGAGTAATGGGTGAGAGGACCAGCGGTGACAGGACTATGAACGTGTTTGAAAGAGGTGCCGACGCGAATGTCAGCGGAGTGGAAATGAACGGTGCTGCCACGATGTCTTTTTGTCGTACGCGAAACTTCTTCGCCTCAGCTAGGGCACGAATGCTGCAAACATTGAATATTAGTACAAATGAGATCAAAACAGCAGTCAAAATAAATAAGAAAGGGGTTTTTTAGCTGAGGCTCGCTGCACCTGAATCCATATACCTATGCTCACTCAATTACTTGCTGACATCTGCCCAAGCACTATGCCCTGTCCCATTTTTATATCATTAGAATGCCCAGGAAACGCTGATCACAGTGGTATACATCATGACATACAAAGATGCCGAATACCCCGCTCCCGAACCTTGAAATTTGTAGCGAGTTGGGAGGGGGG
>JARK01000049.1:145662-157183 GCA_000688135.1 Ancylostoma ceylanicum
GGGGGGGGGGGGGATTCTGTACGCAGTTAGGGATAGTGTACATAGTTTTTCTCTAAAGTATTTTCCACGCTAAACGGGGTGTGGGGAGTCAGTTCGTGATATAGGGAATGTGCGGGACTAGTTTCGGTTCCTGCAATCACATCCACGATGGAAAAAATCTTACAAAGTTGAAGACTATGTACACAATGTACCCAACCTTTTTCTAGATTTCATAATTACTTCCTACATACCGTACTCGAACGTATGTCGTGAATTAATTGACTTTGATTAGCCTCTTCCTGATTGGCTAATTATCCCAGGAATGCGAGCATTGTAGTTTTTCACCCTATGTCGCTTAATTTGAACTGATCGCCACCGCGGATCTGGCGCTGCGCCAAATGCGTGGGAGTGAAATATCGCACTACAGATCACTAGCCGATAGGAGCATTTCGGTCTGCACGTTCGCTCGTAGCCTTCAGCGCATAACACACACAAGCAGTTCCTGATTAGTGACGGATACGATCCTTGACCGATCCAGAAGACTTCCTCTTTAGGATCTCAGAAGGTAAGACTTTGGAAAAACGCTGCTCTTCCATGTTTCCCGCGATTTGTGACAGTTTTCCTTAAGATTATCCGTGAAAAAGACAAAGTGACAGAAAAAAAGCTGAAAACAAACATGTTTATTCCAAGCTTATGCCTCTGACGACTGCCAATATACATAATTGTCAAATAACCAACAAATCTGTAAACAAAAATACACATAAAAAATTTGTACGAAAGACTTATAGAGACCATGGCCCATCAGAGAACCCAAACGGAGGCACAAGGAAATAAATTACTCACAGGGATCCAAACAAATAATAAATAATCGAGAAAATTTCTAAAAAATTGCACACTACAAATGCCAAACTGTACACGTTATTCTCTACGCTAGACAATAGCCAGAGTATTCATAGCATCCAGAAATCTGGACGAGTTTATGCGACCTTCAGCGTCGCGGCACAACTGGCACAATTTATTGATCATGCACGAGTTCAAAGTGTCGATTGTGATAGTTGTCCGGGTGTTATGGAAAGCGATGTGTCTAACATGAGAGCATTATCATCCCTACAAACCACAAAGATATGGGTGCGTATCATCGTGAGGGAAGAAGGGGCGTAACCAGGCGACGCTGATTGGCACATGCAGACCGTCCGTCACGCCCACCTGCTTTGCTCGTACGGCACTAAGCACAAATAGACCATCTGTTATAGGATTGACGCAGATTGAGTTCAAACAGGTGGGCGTGATGGGCAGCCAAAATGCGCCAATCAGAGCCGCCTGGTCACGCCCCTATCTCCGTCGCGATGATGTACACCCCAAAACTAGCCAGGTTACCAATATGCTAGAGGGCGGCGTGGCCATGCTTGGATGCGATTGGCTGACCACAAAGTGGGCTCCACCCATTGTGATAAGTAGTGATTGGCTGATTCAGCATTTGTGGAATTTTCACGAAAATAGTTCGAAACAAAAATTATTTCAAAGAAAGAGGAAAAAGCCGTCGCCGTGTTCAGTATTCAAATTTGTGTCAGTAGTCCAGGTGTACAGCCCCTCTATGGAACCGCCCATTAGGAACTGGAAAGGTTGAAAAAAAAAAACAAAGTTCTTGGCAAATTAATCTTGACGCACGCATTGGTTTTATGCAATCTTCTTTCTGACATAACTAAAAAAAGTCACATTTTGTGCCAGTTGTCCGCTGTCGAAACACTTTATCTAGCGCGCTATCTACGAGAGCCAGCTTGGCGACAAAATCACCTCTGCCTGAACGAGTTTTGACTCTATTAAGGGAGACATCGCATAGGGTGATAGTATAACAGCGGAGTAGAACTGTGGAGAGTAGATAATCGGTGAAAGCGCGAACGGTGAAAGAATCAGCGGAGAACCAGCCATTGGGGTGAGAATAAGTGGACTGAGGGCGAACGGGGAGAGAATGAGCGGTGAGAACACCTGAGGGGAGAGAATCAGTGGCGACAGGATCAGAGGAGAGAGAATGACGGGATTGAACACACCAGGCACAAGAATGAAGGGGTGGAGAGCAACAGGGCTAAGAATAATTGGCGAGAATACGAGAGGATTGAGAATCAGAGGAGACAATACACGAGGTGAGAGGATGAGTGGAATGAAAACCCACGGCGAGAGGATGATCGGACCAAGTACTGCCGGCGAGAGGATAATGGGCGAGAGGACCAGCGGCGATAGGACTATCGGCTGTGATGTAGCGGCTGGGGCGAGAGTGATTGGCGAGAGCACGAACGGCGACAGAGTGATGTCCTTCTGCCGGACACGGAATTTCTTCGCTTCGGCCAGCGCTCGGATGCTGGAAAAATCCTGGGATCAGGACGAATCAAAGGAAATATCAGTACCACCCAAATCTGTCAAGTTTTTGAGGCTAAAATATCTGCTAAAATGTCTCAAGGCAGTGCCCCCTCATGTATTTTTTATATATATTTAAAATCGACATTAGACGCTGAACGTAATGATATACACCTTCCCATGTGAAACCAGCAAAAACCCAGCTTCTCAAGATTGATATTTTGGAGATGTTAGGGCGTGGCTTGCGGACCTCTGCCACATGCGTTCACATGTCCACTGCAGTCCTTCGACGTGTTCGACACGCTGGGTACCACCGATCGATAATTACACGCAAGTCCTGACTTGTTATCGATCGATAATACCGGACATGTCAAACATGTTGGAAGAGTGCTGCTGAAACATGAACATATGTGGCAAAAGTCACGTATCGCATGGAGCCCTCCCCCTGGACTTTTACTAAATATGAAAGCCTCGGAACAGGTTTTTCCGAATCTTTACCAGTGATGCTGTATATCGTTGTGATCAGCATATTCTGGCGAATCTGTTGACATAAAAATCTTGGGACAATCTTTGAAATATCTGAGAGGTCAAGATCACTAAACAGCTCCAAAAGGGAGCAAAAATGTGAAGATTTCTTGGAAATAAGTTTATAGCTCTTGTGCTGAGAGTACTGAACATACTGGTAAGTAAGAGTACAAGGGACAGGAGAGGAGAGAAAAGGGCTGTGTTAACTTTTCCCATTACATGTTTTTTTTGCTACTAGCTCTCCAGGAAAAAATTGTCCCAAGGGCACAGCTTATTAGGTTTTTTTAAATATCATTGTAATCCAAGTGAAATGCTTAAAAAAAGGTAAATAAGTTTGTAAGTAGAATAAAACAATGTATATGAGTGAAATCCTCACTCGTGCTCCACTAAATGATGCGGGTCATCTTTTAGACGCTGCAGTCGCTTGAACATTCTCAACGAATCCGATTTATTGTACGGTGAATTCGAGCCGTACACGATATCCAACTGTTTACTGTTCAGGAATGCGTATCCCAGCCTTTCAAGGTCGTCTTTCTGGAATTTAAATTTGGTAAGTATATGGGTGTCCACGCGGTTCAGTTACCCAACCCAGAACTCACCTGTTCAAGCGTGTAGCTCTTATCGAGCGCCTCAAAAGTTTCGATTTTTCGTTTTTCAACGTCTCCAAACAAACCGGTGACGTTCTCCTTGGTGAAGTACAGCGGTACACCGTCTTTGCCGCGCATTTCTTCCTCACGCATCTCCCTCTGTTTCTTCTCTGCTTTGTCAACGGCATCAGTGACGCCTAAGCATAAAAGGGTTACAGTACACATCAATACCGTATTTGATAGGCTCCAGATTATTAGGTAATTGTTGTTTAGATTCTTCATTCCCCATCGTTCATGAAAGATTCAATACCATCTGCAAAAGTACATGGTCCAGACCTTTATACGGTAAGGGGGCGTGGCCAAGCTCTCTGATTAGTCAATGGTTCAAATTGACCAATCACAGAGCCCGCCCCAAGAAATGCTCAATGCTCACTGGTATCCTAATTTTTTTTTGCTGGCGCACAACCATGTGCAACATGAGCTGCCAAGAGGATTTTTATAATGTCTGGAGCTTATTTGCGGTGGGAGATCTGTGTGCGCGAGAGAAACGGGGAGGGAGGGGGCGGGGTTTCCCCACTCGTCTCGAGTTTGGAAATAGAATTTATGTAAAATTGACTCAACAAAGCTAAAAATTTGCGGCGAAAATAGAAATTAATAAATGATAATATCTTGAGCTCATTAGAGGTGGCAGACATGTGTGCACGGGAAAAACAGGGAGAGAGGGTTCGGAGCTTCCTCATTCGCCCCAGGTTTGATAATGCAATTACTGTAAAAGTGACTAAACAAAACTAAAATCTTGCGGCAGAAATGAAAATTTGTAAATGATAATGTCTAGAGCTCATTTGCGGTGGGAAACATGTGCGCACGGGAGAAAGGTGGAGACAAGTAGCGGAGTTTCCTCACTGGTCCCAAGTTTGGGAGTATAATTTCTGTAAAACTCCAGCGGCCCAGCTCCAGCGAAGGAATCTTGCGGAAGAGATAGAAATTTCTGAGTGAGGGGCAGTTTTTTTACTCTATTGTTCTTTTATAAACTATTTTCTCTGCATTTTCGGTATATCTGTGGAAAGCCACGCCTACCTGCTGCTTCCACAATGAAGTCAAGCCACGCCTCCTGTTCCTTATTCGGTAGTTGCTTTAGCATGTGCTTGAGAGACATAGCTTTCTCGAGCTGGTCACCTTCTTGGTGTAAGGAAAAGAGCGATGGTGAAAGGAAGTTGAACTGGAAACAAGTTACCATGGTACATTACTCAGACATGTAGATTTCTTGGGAACCTCATGGTTACTGGTAAAGTCACTTACCAATTCTGTGTCATTCTGTTCTGGGACAAGACTCAGGAACCTTGGTGAAATTAGTTTTAGCGTCTTTTTGTCGAAATTCGTCACGTTCTTCCCGCTAGCCACAAGGGCCATCTGCAAGATCATCAAATATATCCATTTCAGGTGGACAGCATAGTGGTAGGGACGCAGAGGAATTGCCATACTCTCCTTGTCTGCTCTCTTAACAAGGGGAAAAATGTGAGAATTTAAAAACACGTCTCATCCCAGATTTTCATACTTTTTCGTCGCAAAATTAAAGGATTTGGCGCAGTGCCAAGGTAAGGCGTACCCAAAAGTTTCCTTTGTCCGGGGCTGAGGAGACGCTACGGTGTCGTCCATTAGTGCGGAATTCCGAAACGAGAGCGAGTTCACCGCACAGGTTTTCTAACGAGGGCAATTAGTCCGCGGAAAGTGCAAAACCGTGGGAACGAGCGCGTGAGGATGAGTTTTTAGGTAAACGGGGACCCAGTATAAACTGTCATGGGAAAAGCAATCAATTCAATCGATAAATCGATCAACCTGCCTTGATCGATTCGCGCAGCATCCTCATAGGCACACGGACTTCTTCTTGTTTTCGCTGGATGGCTTTCTTTTTCCTCAGTGCTTCCTCATCCTGGGCGTCCAACTAAAATAGGCGTTGAAATTTTGCGCGATGTAGCAAACGCGCTCTAATCTAGTAACCTGCTTCATTGCCAATGGCTTTCGTGGATCCTGAAACTCGTCCGGGGTGTTGTCGATCATCTGTCGAAGTCGTTTCTTCAGTGCATCTCGTCGCTTCTTCGCCCTACGTGCCTCAGCTCCGACTACTTTGATTCGCTGGACAGTTGATCGCCACCTAAAGAGATCAATATATCGATTTATTGATTTGTCTACCAAAAGTCGAAATCGAAAGTAACTTACGATTCTCTTCCCGGTTTATTTTTGAATTTTCTTATAGTTTTTGTCATCTGTCGTGCAACCTTCGCGAAAATGGTGTCATCATCAGTAGAAGGTATGTTGTACGAGGAACGGTTCACCACCTGAAGGTGGACGAGTTTTCCGCTGGTTGGACGAGTTGTCCAAGGATAATAATTACCTCAAAGCTGCCTACTCGACTGGTGCTTCTCTTCGCTCTGGCCATTCGAAAACCGCCGACCCATTCGCGTTTTCTGGATTTCCTTATTGGTTTGCCCTTGGAACGCTTAGTAGCTACTTTGAATGGCTTGTGTTTGACGTGAATAGCTGGTTTGTCTGAAAAATCGATAATCAATTGACGGGAAATATGGTGGATAGTTTGGAAGCGCAGAAAATTAAGCAGAACGAGATAAAATAATAAATAAATAAATAAATAAATAAATAAGCAAATAAATAAATAAGTAAATAAATGAATAAATAAATTAAATAAATAAAAGCACTTGAAGACGCTAAGTTCCACTTCCTTTATTGGGTGCAACGGCTTTTAAACCTTTCTAAAGACCACGTCACTTTATGAAGGAAAATGTGCTCAAATCAGAAAAAGGAAAGAAAATTTATTATATTTCCAGTCAGCGAAGTCTTCGGTTGTGCCGTGAGCTAATCAATATATCGATTAGCCAATCAAGAGTCGAGATAATCAATAGTCTTCAGTAGCCAATGCCTCCGCATAATGCGAGAAAAATTTATTTTCCAACCAGAAAAGTATTCTGCTGTGCGATCAGGAAATCAATATATTGATTAGCTAAACAATAGTTGAGATAATCAATAGTCTTCAATGGTCAATGCCCGCATAACGCCTTCACCAAATGCAACGCGCTACTCTGACGGTCTGCGCATCCACCTTTTTCATCGATATTACGGTTTTAACCTGTTCAAACAGGTGAAGAGGCGCGTGCGCGTGCACGTGGGCCTCCACCACCGGGGGGTTTTTTCCATGAACGTGGACCTCCGGGCTACAGCAAGAACACCTGGGGAAATATTTGAAAAAAAAATTAAACTTGACCTACTTTTTAGAATCCTGACCCTTTTGACGGGTTTTGTGCTATCGAGCACTTTCACCACACATTTTGCATGTTGCGGTACTGTACTGGCCGCTTTCGAACAACGATGCACCTCTTCACGATCGTCCGTATCCATTTGATTCAGCCTGTAAACGGCGAATAACGGAAAAGTACAGTATATGTCATATCATCTCCTTTCATGTTGAATTGACATCCCTTGTCATGAAAAAGCGAACTCTCCCCAGTGATCTTCTGCAAAATCAGAGGAGCATTGCGCTTATCCCGAACTGGATACGTCACATGCACTTTTATCTCTGAATTATCTGTTCGTACGAGTTTCCCGCAGCTTTTCAACAAAGCAACCGCTCTGTAAATTCCTCCGCGACGCTGAAAAAAAAAGACCGTCGTCGTTTTTTGAAGCGCTGCGACGAAATGAACACTAATGGAATTTGACGGCAATTTGGGGCGGTGTGCTATGAGAAGTTTCCGGGAACTTTTTGAGTTTTTTGTATTTAGCAAGACTTTGGGAAATTCAATAGTATTTCGAAAAAAATTCATAGTTATAGGTAGGTAGGTATAGTTAGGGTCCCACTCTTAAAAACAGTAAATTACTGACAGCTATTAAAACACAACTTTTTGCACACAAGGATCACAATTAAAAGGAAAACCTGGACAAGCCGGTCAGACAAGTTTGCGATTGGTCAGTTGGATGAATTGGCCAATGATAGGTCTCGACTGCCCCACCCCTTCCAGATATAATGCTCCATACTCGCAGAAAGTAAAAAGAAATAGAAACGGGAAGTTGACACTTGCCTTTTGGAGTGAGTAGAAGGAAAAAAAACCAGAGATAGATAGAGCAGAGAGAGAGATAGAGAAAGAGAGAGAGGAAGAAAGAGAAGGATATGGAATAGCAGGTCTGAAGTTTCGGTGGGACTGCTGAAACCCGGGAAAACACCTTTCTAGATCATTTTAGCACCTTTTTTTACACATAGAGCGGGTCCCTGCAAAAAGGGAGTTGAGAGAGGCCACTTAGCACTGGTCGATATATTGATCTGTCCTACACGTTCTGACTTGTTCGTTGACATGTCAGGAACACTTTCATTTGCTAGCCTACATTCAATGCGGAAGTTACCTACAGTAATAACATGACAGAACGTGTAGGACAGGTTAGTGTACCAACCAGTGAAAGATGCCCCCCCCTCAACTCCATATTCCCCCGGATCTCTCTTGGGCTACTTTACCCGTATCCAGTATATTTTATTCTGGACATGTGAATCCACACGTATCATCGCAGGATATTTTTTATCTTTCCACTTGCTGAAGATCCATGATCTTCTTCCTGCTCATTTCGTGTTGCCTTCCCCTCCCACGGTTGAACATATTAGATTCTGGCCCAGAATCTCAAGATTCCTGCCGCCACGATGACTTAAACTGAAAGGATATCGCCAGTTGTTCGACCTCTACTCCTATAGGTTTATGATCGCTAGACAGCTCGAGTCACCAAATAATGCTGACGCAGTCTTTTTGCCCGTCTCGTTCGAGTTCTCATGTCAGACTGAAACACATAACGGTTTCCCTCATTGAGTGAGGCTGTTCTTGACCGGCTCCACTCGTCTGCGACTTCGTATTTTTTCCAAGGCAATTACACATAATTCCTTGTCGAATTGCATCCGGCGAGTCGCGATGAGATCGCCGTGAAACTCGTCCGGGTTTCTCTTCATTATGGGCGTATATGCATAGGCAATCAGTGATGGCACTAATTGTTGTAATTACGGCGAGGCGGACGAGTGATGGGATTGGGGAGAGGATGTAGTTTTGATTTGCCTCGAGAGCTTGAAGGCTAACTTTAATTTTGTTTCGTGGGTTTCAAAGCTAACGACCTTCAACGTACATCAGCGCCCAATCGCAACGAGTTGGGCGAAGCTGAAAAACTCAATAGATCATTCCAATTCGATGTTCTCAGGGTGAACTCCACTGCTGAACTGAAAAACCTGGGATTTACAGGGAGACGTACGATTTCTGACGAAGGTCTCATTGATTTTGCTAAAACGTTTTTATTTCTAGAAATGTCAATTATCGATCCATACCCTCTATTTATGCGACTAGTTATAAGCAAGTGTCCGTCTGTTGACTAAAGTCCACAAGCGTTTCGTTTTTTCAAACCTTAGCAACGTCTCAACGGCACTCACCGCCCGGATGCAACAGCGGCCATCAGTCCCGACAGTGCCTGGCTCATCCACTTGTCCAACAGTTCTTCTGTGGCTGTCTCGTTGATGGGAAGTCGCAACGTTTTGCCATCCTGGTAAGCGTGTTGAGTGGGCAGCGGAGAGGACGGCTTCTGGTCTGCTCGAGAGACTGGAATTTTAGATATCTCAAGCCTAAAATGGTATTTAGAGGCGGTGGGTGAGGTGTAATACATTCACACATGAGATTAGTTAAAAACACCGGATCAGTCTCGTCAAATTTTCTGAATTTCAAATAATACTGCTGATACTAGTTCCACCAAAGTATTTAGTTATTTATTTATAGTAATATTCAAGAAATATAGTGATTCTGAATAAATTTGTATAAAAGATAATCTTTTCACTCTGC
This sequence comes from Ancylostoma ceylanicum, assembly GCA_000688135.1. Lineage (NCBI taxonomy): Eukaryota > Metazoa > Nematoda > Chromadorea > Rhabditida > Ancylostomatidae > Ancylostoma > Ancylostoma ceylanicum. Next base: position 154,970 of record JARK01000049.1, read on the forward strand.
TATCTATCATCTGTAGCCATTGGTCGACTACTCGCGTCAATCAGCTAGAAGACCTCGGACCACAGCCATAGGGCCATAATTAGGTTTGATTTTTTGAAATTAATTTTATTTTTTGTCTACAAAAATGAAGTATACAGAAATTTTCAATTTCTGGCGCTGAACAAGAAAGAACTGATGTGTGAACAGGGAGAAAAATGTTCGCCAATCATATATTGTGTTATTTATTTATTTATTTATTTACTCATTTATTTACTTATTTACCAAATATACTACTCGAAGCTCTTTTACTGTGCATATATACCAGAAAAAAAATAAAGCAGAGTGGGAAAAGTTGCGGAGAGAGTGGGAAGCGTGTGCTTCTAGGTTGGGTAACCCCAGGGATAGGCCTCAGCGGCGTTAAAGGTTACACAAGTGCTGTAATTTTTGCGGGAAATACACCTCTCTCCTACATTTTCACCGTTTGGGCAATACCTTCTTAAGCTGGATCTGGCTAACTCCCTGAGGTTACCTGTGATAATCATGTTGTACCCAAATTAGCCCTTTACCTGTGGCACATCAACATGTTTACCCACGCGTGACGTTGTCTACACCCAGCTTTTCCCCATGGGTAACCACCCCATGAGTTTGGGATCATTCATCCTTACAATGAGGTATCCGACTTTGGTATTCTTTGAACGTTGACCATGCACGCAAAGGTAGCAAAAATACCAGAGAGATGCCAGAGTGTTTGACTTGGAGCTTGAGCAGAATTACGTAGTTTCTTGATTTTATTATAATTTATCCTTACAAGAAAATATTGTGGGTCATAATTGTTGCCAAAATTGCGATCCATGAGAGAAAAAGCTGCTAACTCGTGAAGGTTCACAGGTAAGACAGACAATCTTAGGTAAGGCAGCAATGGCGGCAGAATGGAGGGCAAGATAAGCTCATCCTGGTTTCATGAGGGAAATGGGAAAGTAGAGAGTAGCACTAGATACAATACACCACAGCCAATCAAAACTATACGAAAATCAAATAACTCGAAAGGGTTAACACTCGACCAACCTGCCAGCAAAGCCGACAAAAACGCCGCTAAAATCCGAGCCATTCTTCGCCGAAGCCGCGCCGAAATCCCAGCACAAAAGGCGGCTACGAGAACGAACTTTTAACGGAAGCCTACGGTAAGTGGTTGTAGACACCATTTCGTCCTTTATATAGACGAAGCGCCCCGCCCGAATCCACGACCACACCATTGAGCGTGGTTAGCATCCACATGCACCTAACAAGTGCAATTCGCGCCTTGATGCACTCTCTGTCGCTGCTTCCCGGCACGAATTTGCAACATTTCGAACCATCGGCGTGTAAAAAATGAGTGTAACCGAGATGGCTGCGAACTAGGCGCTAAACCGCTAACGAAGATGAGACTAGTTTGGCGAAAATTAGCCACTTCCTAGCCTGCTCATAATGACAGTAATATCCGGGAGCGGCAAAGTTTGCGTTTCCTTAGCCATTGAAGAACATGTCCTGATTTCTTCCCGTCTTTCCTTAGGAAGAAGTTGAGACACCCTAGACACAGTTTTTACCCAATTTTCCAACCCCTATTAGAATCCTTCGAAAAACACTAAGCAATAGATGCAATTAAGGTTGCCAATTTTGGCAGCCTATGATCTTGATCTGATCTTCTGGTGCATGGTGGGGTACGTGAGACTGAAATTCTTTATATTTCGGTGAGTGAGCTCACACGAAAGCCTCATGCTTGTTACCCAGCTTGCCGGTTCCACGAGGGTGGCCGGTATACTCGTGTGCCGAAGCTCCGGCAAGCTCCGATGACCCCATAAGTGACGCGATGGGCATCGTTGCCGGCTGATGTGGGTGGTGCTTCCTGCTTATGTGTGGATCTCTCTGTCTAGATGAGTTGGCTCCCTTTGGCTCATATCTTGCTCAACACCGACCGAAGATCAGATCGTAGGACGTTCGATGAAATGCATTTGTGGAAATGGCTGGCTAGAAGGGTTCGGTAGTTGTGTTTCAATCAATACGTTAATACGTTAATTTTTAATTAATAATACGTTATGTTACTTTTTTTCTGTTCTAATCTTGGTTGCGTTTTGTGAGTTCCTGTTTGTTCGGTCGTTTTTTCTTTGTTTTTTTCAGCACGTTGTAAAACGTATAAATGAAAATGAAAATGAAAATTTGATTGCCATCAGCGGAGGCAGGGTACCCCCCCCCCCCCCC
>JARK01000050.1:0-12655 GCA_000688135.1 Ancylostoma ceylanicum
TCCACTGCAATTAGCGGAGCAGCCAGGAAAAGTAGGGCGATGTCCCAGCAGTGCTCTACTTTCTTGGGACTGCTGTTCAAAAAGTCACGCACCCCACACTGACTTCTTCAAGAAGGACCCTCATATCCTGCATGAAGGACGACGAAGGATAGTTAAGATTAACTATACACACAATTTTGATTGAGGAGCTCTGCTATGGTATCTTGGAATATTCGTCCACGCGAAAACGGGCATCCATAGTTTCACCCTAATAGTTAAGGTGTATGTATCCAGGATATCATCATCCAACGTTGTTCATTATGCATGCGAGCACTGTTTGTGATCTCGAGCGTGTTCTCTCAAGGCTCCCGTAATCCACAGACATTTTCTCCCATATCCTGCGATATAGCTTACGTCAATCTCTCAAACTTGAAATTCGTGTCACACACACGGTTTGGAGTTCAAGGAGCAGAAAATCTGGATGGGCCAGATTTTGCCAGGAAACTCCTTTGAGAGAATTATCTTAATTGTGCTAAAAAATGGGACCTACGCAGCGCAATGGCAGTAAGCGCGCTGTTGCTTGCTACTCGCACGGCCCCTGTTCTGCCATTGGCCAGCCAAGCCATTCTTCCTTTCTGGGCTGGGATTCATGGACGCGAAACCTAGCGAAAACTAGGTTAGTAAACCAATTTTTACTTCCTACACCTCTCAACGTTACGTAGTCTATGGGAAAATCCATCACGCTAGCTATCGTGGGTTTGCGTGGTTAGCGTTTTATGAATCCCAGCCCTGGTCTTTAAATTGGAACCAAAAGAGCTGGATGGATCAAGTGGTGACTTGGTGAACGCGCACCCCCACAGATCACTCTACAAAGCATAACCGTATGTCATATAATATGAATACTATGATTATGGTTGCTATGTTGAGCCTTTTCATCTTTCAAAGAGTAATATTTTAGAAACTTCTTTATTCGAGACACTCCCACGGTATGTTTGCTGACAAGCATGACAGTAAAACAGCCGAGGACGTTCTTCTGTTGAGCGTTCCCGCAACACATCATTCGCAAGCGAGTGTGTCATTGAGTCCTCCGACGTCACGTCACCTCATACAAATGTCTTCAACGACGCTGCCGTGTGGGCTGTATTAGAGCTTCTCCTATAACATCAGGGTTCCATGGGTGTATGTGGGTTTAGCATCGGGCAGGTGATGACGCTTTTAGGGTTTTTTTTTTAAACAGCGCCGTTTTTCGTTGATCAGGAGCACTATAAGCAGGTAAGAGGTTTAGTCATGGGGTAAAAGCTAGTACTCACATTGGCTGTTGCTTTCATACCTGAGGTAGAAAACCCATATAGGAAAGAACACCCATTTGTGCCGCCGCTACATTGACGATTGTTGCATTGTGTGCCCCAGTCAAACGGAAGAAGACACCTGTTTCGACATTCTTAACCAGCAATATTCTAGTATCAACCCACAAGGCAGCGAGCAAAGGACAATTGGCTGACCTCTCTCAATGACCAGGTGTACCTATCCAATTGAACGAGGAAAACTAGATGATATCGAAAACCTAGCAGTAAAAAAATCTTAGTCCACTATCTCCCTGCACACCCGCAGAGCGCCAAAAACAGCTGCTCGCAATGTGTTCACAACTGCATAAAGGTTGTCATCAGATGCTAATGAACGCATTGCTTCAGTGCAACTACAGCAAAAATCGCAAAGTTCAACGGGTATCCGATAAGGGGTCGTCCAAGGCAGTTCCAACAGGACAGGGAAGTGATCATCGAAGGGGGAGTGTACCTGAAGTACCTTTCTGTCTCCCATTCGAGAGAGAATTAGTAACGCAGTAAGGGTGAGCTTGCCGCCAACCCGAGGTCCAAGGGGTCGTAAGACACGTCGATACACCGCCAGCGAATCTCAAAGGCCAGTTGTGCGAAGTCATTTCTATGATCGGCCCTGTGGTACCTCCAGTTGCATTATCTAGAAAGATAGACTGCAGGGAGACTGGTCTCAAATGCAATCTATCTTATCACTTGCCAATCATGTGGGAATCAGTACATCGGGGGAGAACCTAATGCATTCGGATCAAAGAGCATCTGGATGACCTCCTTAAATCTGAAACTTGCACTACTCTATGGGCTTATCGCAGCCAATATCATGGCAGTGCACCCATCAGAATGGCTGTCACATTCTTGGCGTAAACATCCGGAATTCTGACCCAAAACTTCGGATGCGTTTCGGATCTCCGCTAACAACCCAAAAATGAAGGCTGAGTGAATGGGTGTGGCCAACGAGCAGGCGCCTTATGAAGCCCTTTGCGAGTTTTGATGTACGGCTTCAGATGAAAGAGGCATCTATTTGTTAGTAGCGGCTCAAGTTTAACGCTAAGTGGCCACTGTCACCACGGCTTACGGCCAAGAAGGTGAGCATCATACTGTTCTTCTCCGTTGTTTTTGCTGCTCTCATTCTGTTAAATTACTATCTAGTAGTGGGATGAGGCACTTGAGAGGGTAGGTTGCACTTGATTTTGACCCTCCAGGCTCTGACGAAGGCGACGACACCGAAACTTTAGCCAGTATAGTCTTTAAATTCTGCGAAATGCGATGTCTCGTCGGGAGCGAGGCCTCGCTATAGCTCATTTCATTGTCATCCATTCAAATTTACAATTACACAGCCCAAATCAGCGCTCTCTGATCTAGCACATACGCTATCCAAAATTCGAATTTCTCAAAAATTTCATATTTTCGGTGGCGCAACAGCATGCTGGCGTTTACGAGGTAAATCTGCTATGGGGAACTGAAATCGTGTTAAAGCAGTACTTAGAGTTTTGCTGCCAAACGGTTCTCACCAGGTGGCAAGAAGGTGTGGCCGCAAGCCGTTGCATACTCGAGAGTTGAGCGAGAGCGCGGCATTTAGCACGAGGGCATCTTTTCTACACCACTAATTCATACACTTCGTTTGGATTTCCGTGGAAGTCTCTGTTAGAAATGAGCGTGAGCGTGAGGATTGCCTCTTCCATATTTCCTAAATATCAATACTGTGGACCTAGTGTCCAGGTAGGAGGCGTGCCCCTCATTCACATAATCTTTACTGTACCCGGCTACCACCTCCACAAGGCATTCTAGGGCTAAGTATGCCACATCGTCGCCATGACTAAAATACTTGACGAATTGAAGGAAATATAAGGGATACCGCTCCAACTGTTCTAGTTTAGGGGTAAGCACACATCAAAGATGTGAAGTTAAAAGCGCTAAACACATCACACATCAAAACTAATCGTTCAGCATTGAGAAAGTGTAACTTAAGAATTGTTCTGTCTCTGAGCTTCATGATATATTTCTTTTCTGTTGATGTCGTGAAGGCTCGTGAATATCTTTATGTGAGNTGTTCTGCTAGTGGCTCTTGGCAGCTCCACTGCAATTAGCGGAGCAGCCAGGAAAAGTAGGGCGATGTCCCAGTAGTGCCCTACTTTCTTGGGACTGCTGTTAAAAAAGTCACGCACCCTGAACTCCGCCACAACGTTGAAATTGTTCTTCAGTAGAATCTTTGCTTTAGAAAGATATTAAATGTTTTCGAGATGAAAAAACGTGGAATTTTAAGGTTGCAGATTTAGATGCTGAAATCAAATCGATCAAGCTGTTCATTTGCACGTAAACCACCTAGGTACAATGTATATTTCTGTCCAACAGTGTTCATTACTCGTTATATGTGTTTCAGATGTCATATGTGACTCAGTTGATGTTTCTGTGAATAATCTGTTTTGGAAAATGATAATGAGCAGTAATAATTATTCAAGTAGTGGGTAAATTTGATGAATTTCTGTATAAGCATGTTGCGATTATTATGTGACTCCCGTAGTTGGAAGAATTAGAGGGTAGCATGTATTAGATTGCTTGAAAGTTTTGGAAATTTTTCTCAGTCTAAAGAGTTGCAAAATTCACATAATGTTAGGGTAATTTATTATGTACAATAGAAAATTGGTCGACATATGTATAGGGAATTTTTCTCTTTTTCTCTGTTCTTCTATTTCGGACTGTTATGAACTTTTTGATGTTGTTGTCTCCTGTGCTATAGTTCTCCGATAGTGTGCTTAGGCTACGATTGTTAATATTTGTTTGTTGAAACTGCTACATATTGTTTATGTGGAGCATCCATAATTCTGTAAATGAATGTTTTTGCATCTCGATTTTGGTTCGGTGGAGTTTTTCCAGTGTTTCTGGTCACAATCTACCTTTTCTTTCATTGTCATTGTAATTTCGAGATGAAGTTCCATCCAATGATTTCCTACTTATAGAATAGTCTTAGGCCTGAAGCGATGACAAGAAAGACAGCTGGAAGCAAAAGTAATACTTGGCAAGAGAGAGCTTCTTATGTGCAAATCAATATCTACAACACTAGTTTGAAAGATCTCCGTCAGCATGGCATAAACATCAAGAACATGTTGGTGAGAGTCGCATTATTTGTCAATTGCATTTCTGTGGTTTTCCCAACCGCGTTGTTTGCTCTAAATTTATCTTTAATTGTTTCTGATTATCCTTTGGGTTTTTTTGACGCTTACTTTTTAAGAAACGCATTGACCATCATTCGGTCGTGGTGGATGTTCCCATACCCTCATCAAATTCGCGCAGAATCACTACTTTGTCAAGTAGACGTCGAGTGAAGCCATCGTGTGAACAACAAGTATATCCAAAGACAATGCAAGCTGTCAAAGTGAGTTCCTGAGTGTTAAATTCACTTCTCTTGGTTTTTAAGACATCGGGATCGGAAGTACACGTAGTCATAATAGTGTTGAACATTTATGGATGCAGAGTGTCCCAAGATACTGTTTACACTGTTTCAGCTCCAATAATTCCACTAAAAAAATTGTAGTATGTTTTACCGGAGAACATAGCAGTGAAAATATCAGGGAAAGAGAGAACACGAGAAATAGTGCCAAACGCGGAGGAGTGAATTGCAGATCATAGACACAAAAACTCAACTATCGTCGTTTTTGAAATGGACTGTAACAGGAAGGACCTTTTCCAAGTCATATTTATTTTTCTATCTGTACGTGGGTAACCACGCGGATATAAGGCTAATCAGTGAATACATTTACATCTTCACACAGTTGAACTGCTTAGGATCGTTGTATTTGGCGCAGTAATATTGTAAAAGTGAGAGGTGGTTTAGGCGTTTGAGTCATGATCAGGCAAAACTGGGCGGATCGTGTCTTCAGGATTGTTCGCTCACTTGGATGGCCCAATCACAGGAGCTAGGCCCAGCCCCGTTTTGCCTCATCAGCCTCATCCAATCCATGGCCATACCCATGGATTAGCCGACGAGGAATTGTGGAATACCCAATCACATCTCCCGACGTCGCATGATTTCCTCCAGCAGGGGAATTGTGAAGGACATGATGTATACTTAAAAACCAGCAAACAATTAATATCATGGAAGAAGTGATGAAAATCTGTGTTTCCGTCCCCGTAGTGGTCATTCCAGATGTTTGTCGATTAGTCAAGCAGCGTGCAGACGATACATTGCTGCCAATCGTGGTTACTTCAAACATCTCCTTCCCAAGGCCATGAGACCTCAAAAAAGTCCCTAAAGTTGCACAAGTACAAACAGTGCAAACCTTCTGTGAAGGTGGAGAGGGGGGGGGATATCACACTAAAACCCTGCTGAATTTCTTTACTCGTTGGTTTGTCTGCGGGAAACCTTCTGGCAAAAATTATCCAAGGAGCCCTACTGATGTCTGGTGACTCATTAGTACCAATTTATCCTAACAGAGTGAAGTTCCACAAAATTCAGACATCGTTGAGGAAATGTAATCAGAAAGGTATACGATTTGTAGATAGACAAGTCGACTTCGAAGGTCAGTTTTGCTGCGGAATCGATTGTCCCCTCTGCAAAAGGTACAAAAAGAGGTGAGCTGTGTTGGGTATTAGTTTTTCAAAGAGTTCATTTCTCTTCATGGTAAAATTGCTTGAATTTACAAAGTTTTCCTGCATCATGCGTGGATTTTTTGCAAAAAAAGACGTATTTTAGGCAATATAAACCACTACGTAGGCGAGGAGATGTTCCAAGACTGTCTTGAAGAAGATCTCGAAGGCTCGTACGGTGAAGACATCTGTGGCAGACAGCTGCAGCCAAAGCTCTTCCGTAACGAGGCGTTGAAGGCAGCAACACCAAGAAACAGTGAAAAACGCGTGCTACAGCGAAAATCTCCGCACATTTCGCATTCGAACATTTCTAAGCCACAACCTGCCACCGCCTCTCAGAAAATTTCTGGGAAATCCCATGTCCACCCTGGTGAACGTGAGATCTGCAGAGCTCGACCGAATACTCAGAACATATCTGAACAAAACAGTGCAAGTTGTACTAAGGAGTATGTGAATCGACCTCTTTCGTCAACGTCATATTCCTTGGCTAAGGAAGGAGTGATAGAAGTTGATATTCGAAAGCTGCTTGGTTCAGGGAATATAGTAAAAGAGCCTATCTACAAAGGAGCGAATACGAGCGAGAGGGAGGACGAAAACGAAGTTAATGAAGTAACTAAATCTGTGCCAGCTGGCAACAGACGGAGGGAATCCATGCCATCAAAGACCACCACAGTGCAGAATGTTTCAAGGCGTATTGGGGATCTGGTCGCATCTCCTTATACTACTACTGAAAGCGAATATGTTGGAAATACCATTCTGAAGGTCTCCAACACCCCAAAACGCAAGCGCTTGTCATCCAGCAATGAGAGTAGAGCTGAAAAGAAAGACGGAGAAGGAAAAATACTAGAGGTATCAGGGCATCAGGGCATTTGGACCTTGTTTTTCAGACGTGAGGTTTAGAAGTTTTTTTTCAGCATAGAAGTGATGCAGCAGAGCACAAAAACTCGTCAACAAAAGCGGAGGACGCGCAATTATTCGAGTGCCAGATGAAGGTAACTCGCTCACTATTAAGTTGATGAGCTGTAATGTCTCTGACTTTAAGCGGAAAGGCAAATTATTGAGAAATAGTGTTCCACACGTAGTCTGTTCAATCATCACTAATCACCCAGATCATTTCCAATCACTTTAACCTCTATCTGGGCACAACGCTAGCTTTTGACGGCTTTAAATTTTAGGGATGCGGTCAGAAAATTCATTGGCGACCTCGATACGGCAAAGATCGCATCCTTAACCATGTCAGAACTCACTGGGGAAAGCTTACAAAGAAATGCAAATTGTGCGACTACAAAGCGACGCATGCACATAAGGTGAGTCTTTCTCTTTTCTTACTCTCACAATTTTATTATTTTCTTCACCGTTTCATTATCTTGTATTCGAGATCCTTTAGGTGCTTAGCCATCACAAGGTTGCCCACCCTAGCGAAAAGTACGGAATGGCGGACTCTTTAGAGTGAGTTACTGTAACTGAGGTTCACACGTAACAATGAAGCGGGTGTAATGCATTGTGAGAGAAGCCAGTACGGTTGGCTTTTTCGAGTCTTTCGCATGCCCTCCTTGGGTAACTCAACCGACATTCCCACATCAGAACAGCGCATGCAGAGAAATCGAGGGTTTCGCGGGTCTATACTAAAAAGCGGGAAGGACTTCTGAGTGGGTCAATTCGTAACATCTTCGCATACGATGCATCACACCCTAGTAACCTTTTTGTTTGGTTCTAATGTGCTTCTTGAAGGACAAAAGAGGATTTGGAGCAGCTGGAGCTGTTGTGGCGCAAGTGCTTCCCTAGTTGGTATTCGCGACAGCCTTCATAACCGGATCTTTCTACAGCTACAGCTTTCTGAACTCATTGATTTTTTAATGGGCTTAGTATGCGTTTTGTCACTCTTACCAAGTATATCAGAAATATCGAGAAGTTATATTGCTTTTATTGCTTTTACAAAACGAGAGTTTCTTTTTTCTGAGAGTTGACAAATTTCTGATTCGCTTATTTCTCGTTTTTCCATGAATTCCGATGGAGAGGAGGCATGGGCTGTTGCTCAGGGTCCGTCAAGGAACTCTACTTTTTTTCAAGCAAACCAGTATCGTTCCTGAATGCTCTTTAGGATTCTCCAGTTTACCTTTTAGTTCTTCCTTGGAGAGCATTCGTGGTTGCTAGTGTCTTGTAAATTTGTAGTAGTACAGTTAGTAAATTCTCGCGCATTCCGCTACGAGCTGTGAATTAAATTAGTATTTTGAGTAGCTTACATGTTATTGCTCTAAGCTCTCGTTCAATTCCTTTCAATTCTAGCCGTTGTCTCTTTGCTGTTAACCTATCTGTTCTGTTTTTTTTACTCGGGTAGAGCATGTAAATAGCAAAATTATGTTTTCTTTATTGGTATTCTATTTGCTCCTGTGAATGTAAACTGTATTTCTCTGGAGTTGTGATAATTTGGGCATCTGTGAATCTATTGATCTGTGAATACTTATTGTTTTATGCTGATTTCTTTGTTTTCAAATTCTTTTTTTGTTGTTCTTGTTGCTTGTCGAGTGTGTACGTGAACGTTTCCCACAATGAAAATGTTTGCATTTGTTGTTAATTATTGAATAGCTCATATGGTTTGCTATGCCTACCCATTATTTCCTTAATTAGATCACCAGGTCATCTTTACGTGGTTAGGACTGACTACACACTTTTGACTACTTCGTGCCAGCTTTATCAGCAGAGTGGTAGAGTCTGGGATATGGGCAGCAGTCGGACCTAGATGAGCATTTCTTTCAGATAATTTACGTCGCAAGTATATTAATCATATTTTTCATAGGTTAAGAAGGAGCGAAGGTGTTTAAATGGACTAACTTTGGCCTTTCCTGCACTGCATGTTCTTTCCTCGAGAGCGGCACATGCGAGAGGGCTCCTAGTGGTCCTGTGGTGTAGTGGTTATCACGTCTGCTTTACACGCAGAAGGTCGTCGGTTCGATCCCGGCCAGGACCTTTCGTTTTGATTTGCACTGTGCGAGCTGAAATTTCATCAGTAGTTGAGATACAATGTTTTAGACTCAAAAATAATGAAGTATATTGTTTTTTTTTTCAGAGACTAATTCAGATATAGTATCAATTGCTTCAGTTGTGATCGAATAATAAATCTGGTTTCCTTAATTTCTGGGGAAATTTCGAATTACTACCATGGAGAAAAGAGCGCAGTAGCATAATTTATAATTTGAAGTGAAGAAATACGAACAAAGAAGGAGTAGGTGGAATTTTGGGGTTATGATATTAGGCTAGAATAGAGGTAGAGACCACTACAGGTCTGTTAGTGAGGGGTGTTGTGGTTCTCTTTCACGGGATGTGAGGATTTTTATTTTTGTTTTCACACTCGTTATTTGATAAAACCAATAACAATGTCACGTTGCGTGTGATGTGGCGCATGCGGGTGGGTCCAGACATCTGGAATCTTACGTGCTCGTGTAGTTTACAACGGTTCACGTGGTTTTGCACCCCAAATCAGAGCTTTTGACTCCGAAACTCCGTCGAAAACTATATTTTGTTCCTGCTAACTCGCGCAGAGGAAGGCTTTATTCTTGCACTAGCTGTCGTACAACACAGTGTAATCGTCACATACAACGGTAATTGTGAGGTAGAGCAAACGCAAAGTGATCTGTAGATCAAATCCTTTTAGATGCTCAGGTGCGCGCCAACGCCGCTGCAATGCCTCTGATCTCGATTTCGAAATACTCAGTTCAGACGTGTGTGTGCCGCGCGTGCGGCGGGATCTCCTTGTATTTGAGCTTATTCGTGTTGTTTTATTTGCATCATTCAGCTCACTTTTGTGTCTAGTGTTCACTTAGCTTCGTATTTGCTGCCTTAAAAAAGAAGATCTTTTACCTCGTTATCAATTGTTTATTTTCTAACACTAAAGTTTCTTTGATTTCCGTGTATTCTTTGTACGGTTCGGGTGAAAGGCCTGGATCATTATCAGCTAGCGCACGAGACGCTGTGCAGTAGGCACTTGCTGTAAGAGACAAATCCACTAGACGACTTGAAGGCTCGTACAACCTTACACAGTATTGGTTATGTACAACGATGCGTGAACTGAATGACAGCATACATTTCACTTAAATGTCATCAGTAGTGGACCAGAAATGAACAGGTCAGAACATTAGTTGCCGTAGATAGAGTAGACAGAAAACGCATACTTAGAGTGACTATTATTGAACACGTACAACGGTGTTCCGAACACACCGGTAAACTTCGGGAGGTGGCCGTTACTTGTGACTGTCAATTGCTATGATGCCTTTGTTGACCGCTAGCTGTCACCAAGGCCTCTTATGTGCCTCGTAATGAGCGGAAAACTCGTCCACCAAAACTTTGATAAAGATATGACTTACAACGGCTATGAAATTGGATCAGTCTCTGGTTGTGTTTCTGAGAAAGAAAGGGTTAGAGCGATGCTCTGGACCATAATTATCACCATTACATCAACTGCAAAGTTATATCTATGTGCATTACAAACGATACAAGTGCTTTGAACATTCTAATGATGTTTTAACAACTTTCGAGGTGGATCCATTTACATTGCAAAGTAAGGCCGCCTCTAGATGGGCCGAGTTGCTCTGCCGCGCTAATTAGGGTCTGAGTGCGCTCGTAATTGACAGTCACAAGTAAAGGTATACACCCGTAAACTTCGCAGCGTCGAAAATCGGTTTTCTTCAATTGAATAAGTAGCTGTCTGGGTCCACATGCTATTACGCTTTATAAAAACATTTCGATAAGTCCCAAGAACAATGTATGCAATGAAGGCCTGGAACTAGCTTAACACATTCGCGACAATGTGCTCAACCGGTTGAGCACACATGGTGCGCCGCGTGGAACCGCGTGCTCAACCGGGTGAGCACGCACTTTTCACCGTTGTATTTTCGTGAAGCAATCTTAATGAGCAAACTCCTATACAGTGGTATACTAACAAATGTTCAAGCGATCTATACACGCGATGGGCAGAGCAGATATCCCCTCGTACTTCTTTAATGCGTGGGTGAAACTGACAAGTAAAAGAACAATTCATATCAAGATTAACACACTTACTTGCTACCTCTCATGCAGGTGAACTTCTTGAATTACCTTCAAGCTCGTGCATATTTGCGTTTTGGTTCGTCTCAAATTCGCACTTTTTCGGAGTGTTATGCAGCAGAGGAAAAATTCCTACCGTGTGGGACCACGTGCTCAAGCGGTTGAGCACGGGTCCAACTTGTGCAAAAGCGCGTATGTCTCACGTGACACACCATGCCAAAAGCGTAAGGTCGCGAATGTGTTAAACTGGGAGAATATGCATTGCATATATTGAGTGAGCCTATGAAACCGGCTATCTGCTCGGTTATTTGTTGATGAACTGAGAAAGGCAGACACCGGGAAGGTCATGCCACTCAGGCGATTAGATCGAATATAGTGAACCGAGCCAAAGCGCCGCTTCGCGGCGCTTTCTCTCGGACCCGTGTGCCACGTTACTTTTGGGCCAGTCCAACTCCAAAAAAAGATTTACCCCGAGCCAAAGCGCGGCTTCGCGGCGCTTTCTCTCGGACCCGTGTGCCACGTTACTTTTGGGCCAGTCCAACTCCAAAAAAAAGATTTACCCCGAGCCAAAGCGCGGCTTCGCGGCGCTTTGTCTCGGACCCGTGTGCCACGTTACTTTTGGGCCAGTCCAACTCCAAAAAAACATTTACCCCGAGCCAAAGCGCGGCTTCGCGGCGCTTTGTCTCGGACCCGTGTGCCACGTTACTTTTGGGCCGGTCCAACTCCAAAAAAAGATTTACCCCGAGCCAAAGCGCGGCTTCGCGGCGCTTTGTCTCGGACCCGTGTGCCACGTTACTTTTGGGCCAGTCCAACTCCAAAAAAAAAAAGATTTACCCCGAGCCAAAGCGCGGCTTCGCGGCGCTTTGTCTCGGACCCGTGTGCTACGTTACTTTTGGGCCAGTCCAACTAGAAAATCACTGTCATCGGCGAAGCTGCGCTTCGCGGATGACAGTGATTTTCTACGAAGCTGCATAGATCGTTACCGCTTCAAAAATAAATTCTACCACATTAAAATTGGAAATAATATTCCTCTGAACCGCTGTTACACAGATCTTCACTAAAGCAGTCTTCTATAAGCATTACAAACGTCAAACTCCATACTTTTGCGATTTTTGTGCTTGTCCAAATTCTGGTAATTCTGCGAAGAAAAAAACTTCGCAAATGTGCCACTCTTCTCTCGTCAACTTACGGCTGAGTTGCGGTGTCAATTGCTTTCTTCACCTTACCTAAAACACGGCATGTGCTCATTAATAAGCTGTATTGGAGCAGTGCGGGTGCGATTCCCATTCAACTCTTGAGTTGGACGCCGGCGTACCCTTATCACAACGGTGGACCCGTCTCCCCCCGCTTAGGACGCCGGCGTACCCTTATCACAGCGGTGGACTCGTCTCCCCCACTTAGGACGCTGGCGTACCCTTATCACAACGGTGGACCCGTCTCCCCCACTTAGGACGCCGGCGTACCCTTACCACAGCGGTGGACTCGTCTCCCCCACTTAGGACGTTGGCGTACCCGATAACCCCAGTAGACATGTCCTCGCCGACCCGTGGGCGAAAATTGCGAAAAATCAATAAAATCAGTAAATCGATAATCAATCGATAACCTAAGGTAGCCTAAAACCTCCGCCGGCCCGAGTTGTATATGTCTGCAAAGTTTGGTCCCGATTGGTTAACTCTCCGCGATTTCTATTCGGAACATACATACACACACACATACACACA
>JARK01000050.1:19591-31783 GCA_000688135.1 Ancylostoma ceylanicum
GGGGGGGGGGGGAGGGGTTCGTAGATTTTCCACATATCAAAGGAGACTTCGTAACTTTATTCGCTCAAGCTAAGCTCGTGCCGAACTCTGGCCATAGCCCTTGTCGGACCTATTGTCCCGCCCAAGTCCGCAAACCACGACCTCGGCGCGCGGGCGAGGCGCCGCTGTGCTGCTGCCTAGCGAGAACAATAATCTGGAAATAAGCGACCGTGGCAGACGGTTACCGCAGCCGTTTGCAATGTCTTTAATGCAGTGAAGACTTGGTAAAGCGGATGTGTTGAGGATTGAGGTTACAGTAGTTCTAGCAGATTCTGTTGAAACTCTCGCCTTTAATTCCGTCAGTTAACCTCAATCTTCATGAAAAGGTGTCTGTGATGTGGGATTGCACTATTACGAGCAATGAAGCTAATAGGATGTTCACAATCTTCAAACAGTCCTAGAATATCAGTACTTCGCTCTTATTGTTAGGTGTATGTCACAGCATACGAAACGTTCAGATGTTACCTCTTGCATTAACATATTCAGCTTTCGCTGAGCATTTAGCGTGTGCATGTGACAGCTGTCAGCGCTGCACATCCCCAAAAGTAGGATCTGCTTTTTAAGGAAGAGCTGATGTAGCTAGCTCTGCGCTGATGTGCTTGCAAATAAATCGCTCTTCCCGGATAAGGTCCAAGTCTAAATCCAATATCCAAGTCAATTGCTACACGATTTCTACTGTTTACAATAAGATTTCTAATGTTTTATATCGAAACAGCAAATCTGGATAATTGTGACAAGCCGAAAATCACAACAAAATCGAAGAATTCGGGTCATGATACACCCTGGCTCCTTTCTACTTTCAGGGAATCAAAGGTGATCTTGGAGGAAGGTGGATAAGGAGAGCTCAGGTGCTCAAACTTATCATTTCGATTGTGGCTACGTTGGATCTCGTCATTTTAGTACTAACAGTTATCCAAATACAAGGAGTTACATGAATCAAGAAGTGATGTCTGTTGCTTGGAATTCACGGTTTTCCATGGATTTTTCGGGATTGTCTGTTTCCAAAATGATTTCGTTCCTTGTTTTCCTTGAAGAATCTTCAAACACCGTGTTTACACCAAGTAGAAACACGTTTATGCGTCATCTCAGAAGATTCCAAGGGACGCATATGTACACTTTGTAGAATTTCTGTTCAAATATAAATCAAGAAGAGCTTGGAAGTGCTACTAACGCCAAAGTTCCCGTTCGTGCGGGCTCTGAATCAGCTGAAGTCTTTTTCTTCACGTGCTCAAATAAGATGGAGCTTAGACTCCGGTTGAGCCGCTTGAATGTGTTGAACATTGGAAAAATCCAGGAACATGTGAGATCGAGCAAATTTCATCTACAGGATGCCCACATTGCTTCGCGGGACGTACCAGCTTGCCTGTTCTGATCGGCCGTCCCGCTTATTGCACTGACATGTTCATTCAGCCGAATAAACACGTTCGCTCTTACTAACAAGTTAGCCTCTAGAACGTGTCTGTGTATGACTGGGAGTCGTCGTTCACCAGTTTGCAGTGAATAGGGATGTGCAGTTATGTTTTCCATAAAAGACAGCCGATTTTTGACCAAGGGTTGAGAGTAGATAAATCCTCAGTTTTTGTAGTAGTTCAAGGATTCCATTAATGTATAAGTCGAACCGAACCCCTTGTGGTATGAAAGTGTTGCACGTTTCAGTGTATTTGAAGGGCCCTTATGTTGGCGAATATAAATTCTATTTTATTGGAATTCAAGTATGTTCTATGTATGGTCTACATATAGACGTGTTGCTAAATTCGGAGACGTCCGTAGCGTGCTAAAGCGGCTTCCTGAAGGCGTCATTCCGGAAAAAGGGAAGAAGAAACTTGGAACTTTCCTCCATGTCATTTACATACAAGTCTTAAAGCATCTCATCCGAGCAGAATAGTCTTCATGAAGTCATAGGCTTCTCTTTCCGACAAATGTGAGAAGTTCAGTGAAATTAGGATGAGATGGATGAGTGAGGTGGTCCCTCCCTATCCACCAACATATGATCATCCTCAAGTTAGTTCAGTAACAGTTTGAATAATGATATGATGGTCCCAACAAGAAACCGTGAAAAATGTAACGATTCGACCACCTCTTTCGGCGCGCGCGCCCTCATGTTATCGATTGCGCCACACCACCGACCGCACAGAACGGACCAATGGCAGCGGGCGACCACCCACGCGCGCGCGCGCGCGCGCGCGCGGAAGTGCGAATGCCGTGAGAGCCGATGATCCATTCCATCTACACTTAGCTGGTTTTGGGCCCATTGCGCTGTTTAGTTCTTACTTTGAAATATGTTTTCAGTTTGCTTGCAGGACTTGAAGCCATTCTAATTTCTAGCTCAGATAGTATTTAGGGAAACGCCAACAAAGCGCCTGCAACTGGTTCGGAGAAGGCAGCAGCGAGCACTAACGCACCGCCTCAACAGTCCTCGGAACAGAATCAGGATCAGGTCGTGGTCGTGCCTAGTCGTGACTCAACCTCTCCAAGCCAAGTTTTCCTGCAGGTAGGTTGGATCGCTTTTGGGTGGGAGGGGTAAGGGCTTACAAGGGGGATGAGCTATGTTGAAATGCTGAGAAAGGGACGTAGTGAGTAGATTCGGGGTGTCCTCAAAGTCCGCCGGTTGAAAATAAGCAGGAAGCGATGATGGTAGTGGGAAAAGTGCTCATCGATTGCCACTTTGTGAGGCTTTCCAAGGCTTCTCATGTCCGCGATGGTCCGCTTGATCGAAGGGAACGGTGAGCCTGCTGGTGTATAAGTATCTCCAGGCTTCGTCAGTTCAAAATGAATCGGAACGGTCTGGCGATGTGGGTGATAACAGTAATGGACATGATGCGTATTGATTGCCACGTCACATCACCTTGGATCGCAACCAAACGGAGCTCATCGCTTATTAACTCCTGTATTTTTCGAAGATGTGCCTAAAATGAACAGGGAGTGACAGTGATAATGGAAGCGATGCCTATCGATCGCCAAGCCACATTGATTTTCCCCATGAGGTCTTGAATCTTTATTCGCCTCGTCCATGTGGCGACCGCCGGTGAAGTCTGGGGATACTCTCTAATCGCCGCCACACCGGCGGTCGCCACGTGGATGAGGCGATTGAGGAGGTTTCGGACGTGAGAGCGACAATAACCGTTGCAAATCAATGTGATGCAATAATCGATAGGCATATTTTCCGTTCACTTCGAGCATATCTTTGAGATACAAGCGATGAGGAGCGAGGAGCTTTGTTTGGAAGAAATCCAAGGCGATTTAACGTGGCAATCGATACGCATCATTTCTATGATTGATATCTCTCAAATCGTCGGTTCGTTCTGACTCATCTTGAACTGGACAAGTCTGGGAGTACTCTAAAGCCTCCAAAATGCTTCAAGAACACCGTCGTTTTGAAGAAAGCGAAATGAAGCGATGAAGCTTTCTGAGCTGCATTTGAGTTCCATTTGAGTAGTTACTCAAGTAAAGCCTGTTCAGAGCAGTAATAGTGACGTCAAAATGGTTCGTCCATCGCAGTCTGGCACGGTGATTATGCCTACTTCACACCACGGTCTTCGTCAAGTTACCAAAAATGAAGAGGCGTAAGTTTTCTGGGTACAGACTGTTCGGTGTTGACGTACATCTGACATGTTTTCCAGGAGAGGCCGACTGTTTTGTGTTGGAATCTCGACGCAGACGAAGTCGTCGAAGAACCTGGACTACGTGGTTAACTAGTTTGGATTTTTTCTTTGGTACTGGAGAGGACAATATTTATTTGATTTTAGCGCCTCAGTTCTGGTGATGGGATAACGCTCTACTGCAAAGCGGACACTTCGGTCCCGTTTAATTTCCGCTACGGGCCCGAGTGTCATCCTGGCATGAAAATCCGTATACGTCCTGAGTATACAGAAGACAGATATTCGAACAAACCCGTTGAGCGTTGCCCGAATCACTTGGTGAAAGACAGTGAGTTTTTGAAGAATTAGTTATTCGTTAGCATCTCATTTTTTTCCTTTCTTTTTCGTTTCCAGACACCGAAGCTCGCAACCATTTCGTGCGTTGTGAACATCCGGATGCGGAATATCTTGGGGTGGATGACGCCTACGCTGTGCGTATTCCTACGTGTGAATCCACTGGATTCCTGTTCACCTGCTTCAGTTCATGCTCTGGAGGAATCAATCGTCGTCCTGTACAGCTCGCATTTGTGCTTGAGGAGAGGTTAGAATTTTGTTTCTAGGCTGACCATGAGTCCGAGGGTCCTCTTGTGTCGGCACATCTTTCATCATTGTGCTGTGAACCTCCGACGCACGCATGCATCCAGTATAAATTGCCCTTCATTCAGCGATGGGACAGTGCTTGACACTTGCTACATAGCTCTGAAGGTCTGCGCCAATCCGTTACGCGATGCATCCAAGGAGAACGGAAGATTTGAGCCGCGCATGATGGATTCTATGTATAGCGGTAGGACTAAACCATATTCTTTGGGCGAGAATTCCCGTGAGCTATAGGAAAATCACATCCAGAATTTCTTCCAGGTTCTGGACTACACCGTAAGCGCCTCCACAGGTTCTCGGGTGAGATGGTGAAACGTCCCCGCTTCAGAAGTTATGTCGATGAGAATGTCAGCATGTTCGAAGTTCATGTAGGTGCCCCTACCCTTTCGCACTCCAGCGTTTTCGTGGATTTTCTGGAACTCTTACTGTTTCCAGCTGACTGATTTGAGAAGTTTACGCAAAGTGATGTGGATGCTGACGAATGAAGAGAAGTTCGATCAACTGATGGGTTTAGATAAAGACGGGTACCGTGATCCATGTATGCTCACATCCGATACGCCAATAAAAACGTTAGTACACCAGAGTTGTTCTCGGAGATTTTTCTAGATTGAAAACTCCTAATCCGGATTTTTAGGTGGCTAAACCGCAGCGAAATTGGACTTGGCTCATTGGCGGTGGATTTTGAGCGACACTCGATCTTCACTCTTGGAGATCTGTCCAGGGTTTATCGCCATGATGTGAGTCAAGTTACCTACCTATTTCTGGATATGTCTACCTGTGTATACAACTGGGCATGTTTTTAGACGTTCAGTCGTTTCGGCTTCACTAATGACCAATGCATTATACTGAACAGAACGTTCCAGGAATGGAATCAGATGAACAGGTTGGATTCCGCATAAATTCCTTGTGTTTTGTGATGTATCCAGAAATTGATTGAACCTAGTTGTAGAGCAATTGCGACAGGTCAAGTGAGTGTGAGCAATGGTCTTGGACATTATTCTCATCTCTAATTGCAGTCATTCCTCCATTTTTTTCTTTTGCCATTCTCATAGGAATGTGTGCGTTGATGGTGTAGGATTTATGGATTACATAGGATGCAATCCACATGGTTTGAGATGGTGCTAAAGGTGAAGTAATTCTTGATCTGGTAGGTTTCACGCATTCATTTCAGATTTCGTGACAGATCTCTACTTTCGTTTTCTCTTCATTTTCATCTTTTCATCTCTTCATTTTCCCTGACCTCATCTGTTTGTTGATTGAGCTGCTCTTTCACTGAGTCTCTCCCCAACTTTCCGGAATTTTCGCCAAAATATTTGGAATTTTCAATGTTGTTGTTTTTTTTTTGTGTTTTTTTGTAGCAGTTTGTTGTGTAGCTGTTCGTATTTAGCTGTTTTACTTAGAGTATTTACCTAGAGTATGTTCAAATTTTGTAATGTTTAAGTATAATAAAAAGGTCATGTTGCCCTTTGTCCTGGATTTAGCGGAGTTATCCATATGTCACCAAGATGGGAATTGCGGGCAAATGGTAAGTGTAGATCAAAGCGAGTTATAGTTCTGATTTGTTTATTATCATGTAGCTTTTACCAGTAAACGAAATAGTGAAAACGTTTCCTGGACGTGGAGATACATATCAAATTGTATACATCTACGATAAAATCGACGGAACGCCGTAAACATCCACGGATCACTACGGAATGGCCCATTTCGGATTTATTACAATGCTTCGTTGGGCGTATGTTTTGGTATAATTATTGTTTTTTTTTCGGACGACTAGTTGGAATCCGTGTGGAATTCGCGATGGATTCGGTGATTTTGATCTACACTAATCCATTAAAGACCACCCAGATAGCAGCGAGATTCGTGTACTTTGTTCTTTTTCTGGATCCAGTTGTCTGCACATAAATCCTAGGTGTAATTACTGCAACTTTTCCTAATTATCCCAGTCATAACTGTCCTCATCGCAAAGGTGATCTGGTCCAATTGCGGCTGGCACCAGGAGCTGCCCTGCTGATGCTTTTACGATGTTGCCAGTGCGCTTGTCCAAATAGCTGCATCAAATCTCTGTCAGCTCTTGATTAGGTGCACTATTTCGGGCGATATTGACACTGTGTCTCTTCTCAAAGCGTGCTCCCTCGTTTTTTCCTCCGCGGCATCGTGCTATGAGTGATATGTTGAGTGTTGTGGTGGGCTCTTGTAGGCACTGTTCCATTGAGCTGTACATTGTTTGCAAACGCGACCGTTTTGGTGTGGTAACATCGTGGTGAACGCGGGGTTTTGTTCGTGGTTTCTTGTGCTGCGTGCTATTTCGTGGATTTTTACTGATCCTCGTGTTTTTATTTTTTTTTCACATAGCAGTGCTAATGTTATTTTATGCAGTTGCCGTAGCTTCTAACTCTCTAGCCCTACCTTAGGGTTTTCCCGGAGTTTTGTGGCTGATTCCGTGGAGGTGTTGGTGTTAACGATTTTTCCTGAAAATTGCTACAGAGTTATCTCCGGAGTAAACTAGTCAACGTCTTGGATCTGAATGCGTAGTTGTGATTACCCAGGGTTAACGTTTTGAATACCGTGTCAACGGTAGGTAATTTTATGAGATGCAATGCGTTTACCCGGGGTAATCTCAAATATGCATGTGGCTGCTGGGGGAAGTCGGCACTACCTTTTCGAATCCTATAAAAAAGCGCCTGGTGAAAACAATTAAGAGAAATTGCATAAAATTCGGTCGGAGATAGGTCAAAACCTCACAACCTTCTCGGTTTCTACGATTTTCATTAATACGGTTTCGTTCTACTCGTTCTACCTGCCTACGTAACTTACCTGTTGCTTGAAGACCATATTCTCCCTCCTTGGTTGTAAGGGGGGTAGGTCCTCTAGCCGTCCTCTGAATCCTCGCCGGTCATTGCCTTCATATTGCCATGATCTCCCTAGCATTTCTTCAATTTGCTCTCTCCAACGATCCGGTGATCTTTGTTGGGGTCTGCAGTAGTTCTATGGACACCAAAAGATTATCTGGGTAACCTGTTGTCGCCACATTTAGCAACTACGTATATACTTGAATTTACCTTTGATCTCATTTTGTGATATAATTTCCCATGGAAAATCCCTAGATTTTTTCTGGTTCTTCATCTGCGTTTCTTGTGTTTCCCCAATCTATTCATTTTTGAACTAATCTTCACGAAGATTACGATGATCTCTCAGTGATTCGTTGCGTATGAGAGCAATTTATACTAGGTGCGTGCGTCAGTCGCGTGTTAGACGCATGCACCTGCAAACGCGTGCGTCTGAGCTGCGTCAAGTCTGTGACTGAGCCTATCCTTCATCATCATATAGACAAATGCGCGTCAAACGCACGCATCTAGTATAAATTATCCCATAGCCGATCTTATTGCTTTTGAAGGGGTTTTTTTGAGAACCAATTGTTGAAAGAGTTTCTTGCTCCGTTGGAACGCAACGCAGTATTCAACGGCGGAACACAACGTCGTTCACGCGTTCTTCCTTTCTTTTCGGCTTTGTGCGCTATTAGTGTACGAAAATCCTTGCCTTGACGCTGGATTCGTATTTGATCCTGGTGTTTGAGCTAATTTTGTGACAACGATTGTAGGATAGATGTAATGAGTTCGACCGACTATAAATACAGTTATACATACAGTTCCCGTAACGACGAGACCCCAGTCGGGAGATCCAGAGGCGGCACGGTGGAGTTGGCAACAATTTGAAATGCTTTTGTCGTTGTATTTTGTTCTATTTCTTAGATACTTACAGTCCTTTCTACCACTTCACCACCTTTACTAGCGAAACCTTTCCATTCGATAATTTTCTTCATTAGTTTTATTTTAAACAGCCAAAGCCACAGCCGCGCCGCCTCTGGATTCCTGACCGCGTTAGCGGCCCCGTCGTTTCGGATACGCTGTATACTCCCTAGCCTTGCAATACGAGGGCGGTTTGAAAAGTTTCCGGAATGACCACCAAGGAGTTGTTCTTTTTCAAAAATTTTCATGCAGTTGTGTTGGCCAGTTCTTTATAGGAATTGACTATAAATCTCGATTTGATATGATCAAGGCTGTGCTTTTTACAAGTGGATCAAATTGTGCAACTTCAGCTGTGCTCAATTGCAGACAGATGTGAAATTTGGGGTGATTAATTCTTTCAGTTGAAGGAGCTAACCGCAAGCAGACCAAATAGTACTTGAGTGGTGATTTTGAAGAATCATTGCCTTCATTTTCCACCTGAGTAGTATCTGAGTTTTGGAAACCAGTCGTAACAGAAAGCGAGCAAACAACAAACCATGCGCGAAATGCCGAAAAAATGTCACCATTTTGGAGAATCTGAATAAAATCGTTGACAAGGTTTTGAAAGATGGGATACAAATAAGTGCTGCATGAGGGAGTTTGGGGCATCTCTTATGAATGATCAATTTCTATTTTACCCGACAAGCTGAACTTGAAAAAACATTTTCATAATTGAGTGCCGCATTTGCCCAACCCCTGACAAAAACGCAATCCAACACGAAAGTCAGCCAATCATTTTGGAAGGATGAATTTTATTTCAATCCGAAGTTGTGATCCTTATTGAAGGTTGGATTGAACGTTACAAGCTGGTTACGATAAAGGCGATGAAAATAGTAGGTCAGACACAAAGAATGGGTTCTGAAAAAAAAACGTACCCTCCACTGAGGTGGGATGGTGACGGTATCTGTTTTTGGGAGTTCCAAGGGAAGGATGGGAAACCTATCATAGCTGAATATTCGCCAATATTTGTCGAAGCTCTGGACGTGAAAACTCGAACGACATGCAAGAGTTTGAACAAGAAATAGTAGTTGTCCCTCCAGTCAGCATGACCGCGAATGCATGGGCTACCACTTGGAAAAAACTTGTGATTATAAAACCTAAAACTTCACCTCATCCAATGAGTTTTCGGCCTTAACTTCCTCGTACTTCTACCTGCCAGAGCAGCCTAAGGTCCCCCCTTCTGTGAAGAGATTCCGGTCAAGCGACGATTTAGTCATGGTCCAACCCGGTTATTGTGAGTACTCCAAATAAACTCATTCTAGGTCAAGAATAAAAAAAACGAAAACAGGCTGGACCAATTCCGTTGAGCTTCAAAGGGATTGGGTTAAGAAATGAGATATTAATTGCATCCGATTTGTTTTGTTTCCCTTGTCATTCCGAAAACTTTCCAAACCGCCCTCGTAGTAATGTGAACCATTTGTTCTAATAATCTCTAAACATCCAGTTCAATGCAGAAAATTTCTAACAAGTATGCTTTGTGCTAAGTGCTAGGCATTCTTCCGAGTTGTTAACGGCTATAAACAGACGAGTTTCCAGAAATTGTGCAGGCTTTGGACTTCTGAGCATTGGCGAAAAAAATTACAGGGGGGGGGGGAATTAATAACCACTATTCCTCCCATCTTCTTCCTTGCTCAGCACTTCTTTTGCACCATGGTGACTACCTGATGGTAATTGCACGAAACGGCTACCGAAAGTGCTGCGACTCCCCTCCATAAAGAGAATCCAAAGCGAACCCACCTGAGATTATTGTGAGATGAGTGATTCCGGTTCCACCTCTACTGTTACATTTGCATTCATCTGCGACACTTGCAATAAATCTGTCCAGAATTTAATTTCTCTACTGAAGTGGAATTTCTCAGAGAATCGTGCAGCTCTATCCTCCGACAATAGCAGCACTTCTCGCCTAGTACACCGATAAGTGCTGCTAAATCATCCCGACTATATCCGTATTTGTCATAACGTCGCCCTTAAGGTGCTGATACTCCAGCTCTACAGTGCTGCCAAATGGGCTTGGCCCCGCCCACAGCCTCGCCCTAGTCTAGTCGTACTTTCGCCCAAGACTGCTTCCAAAAGTAGTGCTGCATCACCGCAGTCCCGCCCCACAGTGCTGCTCGAAAAGGCGCCACTAGGTCCACTCCCAGCCCACCATGGTGGTCTAATGAAGTGATTGGGCTGTCAAGCCTCGCTTCGAAGATCCGCGCACTTCGGCCGCACTACTGTTGAATGAGCACGGAAGTACAAGAAAAAGTTATTATACGTATTGATTGCATAGCAAGCGTTTCAAGACATCAGTTGAATATTAAGTCTAAGGATTAATTCTAGTGCAAAATACAATCATATTCTCGCGTCCTTCAAATGCTTTGATGACAAAACAAGCACACATTTCATAAGTCAGATGAACACGTAACTTATGGCTCATGACTTACTTCACAGCGACGCTTTCGGCACTCTTTACATTAAGAGTTTTCGTGCAACTGCTCTTAAAGGCAGGGGACCACCTCGTTCCCCATCTCGACGATATCCGCAGATTCTTGACCTCCTCACCACGCTGATTCCAACACTCTCGGAGGATAGAGCTGCGCGATTCTCTGAGTTCAGTCAATGCTACATTAACCATTGCTATCTAGAACCTGTGCTCATTCATAGGACAGTTTTCCGGCCGGTTACCTCCAGAAATCACGCTATACATAGGGAAGAAGCTCGTCCTCCTTCTTCTAGACAGCTTGGTTCTCGAACTCAGTACCATGTCGGTGATTGTTCAGCGCCAAGTAGTTATTAGACAATGTTAGGTCTGGAGTAAATGCTCCGCGGAAAAAGGTTTCCCTGCCATTCTTTCTTGGGCTAGCAAAATTTGCCAAATTGTGAGCAGCCAGTTGTATACCGTAGAACGTGACCTCATCGAGGAAGTCTCTGCTAATCGGAAGAGTTGGTCATCCACTTCCTAACAGAATAGAAACGACGCATCTTGTATAGTCGGCAAGGAGATACGTGATCTGGAAACCTTATAATCCCGCCTTGGCTCTACCCCTTGCTATGGTAGAATTTACAGCCGACACGTACGTAACGCTCAGGTCACTGAGATCTCATTAGGATGTGTGCGAGTCGAGATACATCTGTACGCAATATGGATGTTTAGAGTTCTTCTTCGCTGTGCTTCATGTTGTTCCCTGCCTAGTGGCTAGAAATTAGCTTCCGTGCACACGTGTTGTTCGCTATTTCTCCCAGCTTACACGTCAGAAGACATTATGCTCTTCCTGCTGTATTTTTATGAGGTGAACATAATAGAATTGCAAGCCAGGTGCTGCCGAAGAGCTTGAAACTGCTGCTGTGCATTGCTTGAGTTTCGCTTCTCATCATTCTCACTTCTTACATGAAATCCTTTCCATCCGCTCTTTCTTTTTGGACTTTTGATCGAATCTACTATGTCTGGAGGGTTTTTGCCGCAGAGAGCGGGCCGGTAGATGTTGTCGGTCCCTGAAAATTTTAAAATTCGATGAAGCAACACTCTCTGGGATCCATTGACAGAGTTGGTCCTTTATGTTGTTCAAACGTCAGCCAATGGCAAGTGTGCGAGACCGCCTACTTTTTTGGTATAAGGCTCCATAGGCGCTTTCTTGGAGGACTACAGAAAAAATGCCCATTTAACTTCGTGAGATGCTGCGATGCCATGGAAAGACTGGATGAGCGATAGAGAGAATGAATGAATGACCGGATTTATTTATTTATTTATTTATTTCGTACGCACGTGGGCGTGCACTGGTAGTAACAGGGAAAAACATATAGCTGTTAGAGCAAAACAACAAATGAATGAGGAATTAAACAGAAAAAAACTACACGTGTTAACAAGAGATAAACAGGTAGAGGCCAGGCGTGTAAAAATAATGTGGACACTTACTCAAATAGTCTGCTTTATCGTTCGACGGGTTGGCCCTATTAGGCTGAAGCTAGATCAAGTTAAGAGGGTAGCATGTTTATCAGACTCAAGCAGGGCACAGAGCTTTGGTTGTTGACGCTCACACCAACCAGCAAGATGCCCTCATTCCAGAATGGACTCATAGGAGCGATGTCGGCAGTTCGGCACACGGGTATACTGGTTCACCCCGTGCAACCGACACGCTGAGCGAAAACTACTA
>JARK01000050.1:32476-59489 GCA_000688135.1 Ancylostoma ceylanicum
AGGAATGAAGTCAAAGCTGCGACACTACTCAGATTCACATGGAATGCTAGCTTAAACTAGTAAATTTGAAAAAAAATCAATAAAATGATATGTAGTGATCAGGCAACATCATCAACACCTAAGAGGTTTAGTACATCAACATTCAGAAGTCGACTCTTCAGGATTTTCGAGTCTCGTGAAGCAGCTAGTGAGGGCGGGAGTTTGTTTAGGTATTGCGAAACTCGGTATGCAAAACAGTCACGCTGCAAATTTTTCCGCCATTTACCAGATCTGGAAGGAACTAAATTGAAGGTAAATCTGCGATCGTTTACGGGTCTAAAAATCCAGAAGTTTGACGGTCTTAAACGTACCTCTCCTCGGAGAATTTTAAAACCCATCAGAAGGTCTGCTTGCGTTCTCCTATATAAAAGACTTTTGAGACCTAATACCTGTAACCTAGTCTTATAATCCGGCATTGCTTGAGGATAGTTTTTGTTTGGGAATGCCCGATAAAAAACAATTCTAGTAAACGTTTTCTGAATTTTTTCAAGTTTCTGGATATCTTTCTTCAGGGTTGGATTCCAAAGTTGACTTCAATACTCTAGTATAGGCAAAACGTATGCCTTATATAGTCTAATCAAGATATCCACATCACAGGAGTGTAGGTTTCTTAAAACAGCGTGCATGATGCGTCTCGCTTTTTCTGCTACACCTTCAATGTGCTGAGAATATTTGAGTGAGCTGTCGAGAAGGACTCCTAGATCACGAACTAACTCTTCCTTTTGAAGCGGAATGCCCAAGTCCGGCTCATCATTTTTATGGCCCAACACCATGACACGACTTTTGGAGGTGTTCACCTTTATACGCCATGTATGTGCCCATTCAAGCATTCGTTGTACTGAGAGCATCAGTTTACTTCTGATTACCTGCTTCTCTGCTTCATCATAAACAGCATAAATTTTAATGTCGTCGGCATACGCCGCAACTTTTATCCGGGGATCAGTTCAGGATGAATGAATGACCGGATGAATGAATGAATGAATGAATGAATGAATGAATGCGTGAATGAATGAATGAATGAATGAATGCGTGAATGAATGAATGGGTGAATGAATGAATGAATGAATGAATGAATGAATGAATGAATGAATGAATGAATGCGTGAATGAATGAATGAATGAATGAATGAATGAATGAATGAATGAATGAATGGGATGAATGAATGAATGAATGAATAGGATGAATGAATGAATGGGATGAATGAATGAATGGGATGAATGAATGAATGAATGAATGAATGAATGAATGAATGAATGAATGGGATGAATGAATGAATGGGATGAATGAATCAATGAATGGGATGAATGAATGAATGAATAAATGAATGAATGAATGAATGAATGAATGAATGAATGAATGAATGAATGAATGAATTGAATGAATGAATGAATGAAATGAATGAATGAATGGGATGAATGAATGAATGAATGAATGAATGAATGAATGCGTGAATGAATGAATGAATGATTGAATGAATGAATGAATGAATGAATGAATGAATGAATGAATGAGTGGAAGAAAGACAGGCTAAGCCTCCCTCAACTTGTATTATTTTCCTGTCTTGTTGAGGTTGTGTCCATATGGCAAATTTTGAAACTCCCTCTACAAGTTTCATGGATATTTCGTACCATTTTGTCTCTGGCTTCTTATTTTTACTGTCATCTTTTAAATATTTTTAATGGTTTAATTCCAGAATTAACCTCTTATTAACATTGCTTTCGAAATTCTATCCTTTCAAATCACGTTTTTGGTGGGGACCACATTACTAGGCCCATGCTGTTTTATTAGGCTAGTTCGAGAGTCTTGCATCAAATTTTACATTCTTTTCAAAAAATCATAAAATTATTGTCCATGGCCTGGTCTGCTATTTTTTATTGTTGAGAAGTAGTGAAACATTGTTAGTAGAGCATTCTACCACATTCTGTTGCCAAGGAATTTGAATTGAACAGCGAGAAATTCTGGATAGGCGACTTTTCTGGAGGGTTCATTTATTTGGACATCCGGATGCAGTAGATCCTTGACCAGCATCCTCTCATAATCAAACTATATGGTATTCTTTATTATTTGTAGCTGCCGCAATGATTGTAAATACAGGACGGCAGCAGATCCGTACATCCGATCTGGTTTAAGCTGTAAAGCTGACAACGTGGAAATTACATAGGTTCCGATCACTCAAGTATCTATTTGAAACCAGTTGCGCAATCCAGCTGTGCATCGGCACGTTTGTTATCCTTACTATGTCCCACTGTTTCTTTGGATTCGCTGGTTTTTCCGTAGTGATTCGTTCAACGCGGCGGCTGCCATGTGTTAAAGATTCAGAGGGTTTCCGCTGTCCTGTAATCTTACGCTTTTCC
This sequence comes from Ancylostoma ceylanicum, assembly GCA_000688135.1. NCBI lineage: Eukaryota > Metazoa > Nematoda > Chromadorea > Rhabditida > Ancylostomatidae > Ancylostoma > Ancylostoma ceylanicum. Next base: position 34,870 of record JARK01000050.1, read on the forward strand.
GCATCTTGTCCAATCCAGCGCCGTGAGGACGGATTTTGCAGGTTAGTGGTGGTACTTGGATGGATATTAGTGCTTCTAGGATTGGTTAGGTGTCCAACATGGAGGATATCGGGCTTGCAACAAAAATCTAGTTCAGACTTCAATTCTAGCTGACTGATTTTATCTAAGTATGGATAAGTCCTAGAAATTTGGATCAATACTGGATAGAAAAATGACAATTATTTTTCCTGCATTAAATCCACGTCCTGGCCCCGTATACCCCTTCTGATTAGCCGGGGTAAACTTGATGACACCCGTGCTGTATGTGTAAATTTGTGCGGTGTTATCATGTTTACCTTAGGTAATCTCAATTGTGCATGCAGCCTCATTGATCACGCAGGCACCTGAAGATAGCGCTACTTGTGGTAAACGCCTAGGTAACGGTGAGGTTGTGATGCAGGAAAGCATAGGCGGCACAAATCATCATTAGAACACCGAGCCGGGGGCGGGGTAAAGCCTCCCTAGGGGTAACGCCTGCCTTGGTAAGGCTCCTCAACGTTAAATGTGTCTTACCCACAATTTTACCCCACCGTGCAGGGGTAGGTATCTGGATGAATTTCAAATATTGCTCATTCACTTTGTTTGCTCTTTTTGTTCTATTGCAGAGCATCCTAGAGTGCATATAATAAATAAATAAATAAATAAATAAATAAATAAATAAATAAATAAATAAATAAATAAATAAATAAATAAATAAAGTTATGGGTAAAATAGTGTACGTGACCGTGTTTACTCCGGGTAAGCTTAGTGATCCATGCGGGCCCTGGATGTTCCATTCAGATTACCCAGGCTAAACGTCTTGACGCTCGTACTAACAATGGGTAAATTTGTGGTGTGGTGTTAGAAGTTTACTATGGGTAATCCCAGAGATGCATGAGGGTTTTGGACGTTTCTTTGAGATTACCCGGGGTAAACGTGCTGACGCTTGTATTGACGATGGGTAAGTTTGTGGTGTGGTGTTAGCAGGTTTACCCTGGGTAATCTCAATGATGCATGAGGGCCCTGGACGTTTCATTGAGATTACCCAGGGAAAACTTGTTGACGCTGGTATTAACGATGAGTATAATAGGTAAACTTGAATGGCGTTGACACGTCTACTTTGGGTAATCGCAATGGTGCATGAGGGCGCTGGACATTCCACTAAGATTATCCGAGGTAAATATGTTGACACCCGTATCAAAGATGGGTAAATTTTCGTGGGGTAGACACGTTTACCCTGGGTAATCACTATGATGCATGCTGCCTCGGGATGCTTCATTGAGATTACTCAGAATAAACCTATTGACTCTTGTATTAACGTTGGGTTAATTTGTGGTGTGGTGTAACACATTTACCCTGGGTAATCCCAGTGATGCATGAGGGCCCTGGTGGTTTCGTTGAGATAACCAGGGTAAACGTGTTGACGCCTGTATTGACGATGGGTAAGTTTGTGGTGTGGTGTTAGCAGGTTTACCCTGGGTAATCTCAATGATGCATGAGGGCCCTGGAGGTTTCGTTGAGGTTTTCTAGGCTAAACGTATTGACGCTTGTATCATATTAACGATAGGTAAATTTTTGTGGTGTTAGCACGTTTACCATTGGTAGTCTTAATAATGCATGCGGGTCCTGGACCTTTCATTAAGATTACCCAGAGTAAACGTGCTGATTGCTGTGTTAACGTCGAGTAAATTTGTGGTGTACTGTTAACAGTTTGCCCAGGGTAATGTGATGCATGAAATAAATAAATAAATAAATGAGGGCTCTGGAGGTTCCATGGAGATTACCCAGGGTAAACATGTTGACCCTTGCATCAACAATGGGTAAATTTGTGTGGTGCTGAAACGTTTACCCTGGGTAATACCACTTATGCAGGGGACCCTGGTGTGGCATTCATTATTGAGTTTACTCGTAGTAAACACGATTACCTCCGTAGTTTACTTTTTTTTTGGCAATCATCAAAAGATTTACCCCCAAGCCGCTGGGTAAAGTACGAGGTAATCTATACCCATCTATAGGGCGGAGGTAAACTTTACAAGTTTTACTATTGAACAGTAAAGTGACCCGTTGTTACTTGCGCGCTTCAGTAAACGGCATTGGAACAGGCTAGGTTTCATCTGTACTTGAAAACCATTGAGATTACCCAGGGTAAACGTGTTGACGCTTGTATTACCGATGGGCAAATTTGTGGTGTGGTGTTGACCCTGGGTAATCTCAACGATGCATCCAGCCCCTGGAGGCCAAATTTGGCCATATCGGGCTAAACGGAATAAAGCCTCTAGTTTTTCTGGATTGTTGCGTCACCCACAGCCTTCATCCAAACGTGCTATTTTCTTCGTTTCCCGTGCACATCGCGTTTTCTTTCGTACACATGTCACTGCCCGGGATTAGTAGATGTCGTCAGCTGCGATTGTAACATTATGTGTAGCTCGTTAAACTGACGAATCGTGTGTCGTCGGAGCGACCGGCGGCGTTCGTTCGCCCTCCACGGAGCTCACGTTGTAATGAAACGCGCATGAGCTGTTTCGTCTAATTTGTTCGCTCACGCCTCTTTTACGATTCGGCGCTTCGGTTCAAGTTGTTCCAGGAAGTCTCTACCACCTGCCTCGCTCCTTGACAGCATTTTTCAGCCCCAGCGGGATTGTTTGAGGAGGGTTCTTGCCCCGTGAAATGCATTCTTGTTTGCTTTATTGCTCAGGAGCGGAATTCCATTACAGTCCCTGCATTCCCGGCATCTCCTGGATATCGGAAATGGCGAATGTAAAGTTCAACGAGCGTTTAGAACACTATTAAGTTGCTGATTTTTATGGTGCCAGCTCATCAGTGAGTCGAGTTGTGCCATCGTAAAGAACTGGTAGCTATCCGGTCACGGAATGTCACCCCGTCTCGTCTAGTGGCCCGGTAACTGCATACCTTACCACTCTCACTCGACGCCGACGCCGTAACCGCGTGCCATCCCCCGCCCGTCACTTTCGACAGGTAACGACGCCCCATAAGAACAAGTGCTGAGTGGTTCTCGGTGTTCTTACCCCGCGCTGCAACACTGATAGTGCACGGGTTTCTGGTTCATTTACGCTGTGAACCGCGGCGAAAAAGTAGGGCAGTTCTGCGTTATGTAGGGGCAGTGCATCGAGCGCCTTCCCAGTCAGTAGTTACAGCGCTGTTTCGGGTGGATCTGGTGTAACCTTGAAGGGCTTCACCCTCCAGGGTTAAAGCAGATCGTTGGTGCTAGGCCAAGTAGTTGGGCTACTTTTTCGAAGCTTTGTCTCTTTCAGTGGTATTGTGGGCTCAGAGTTTCCTATTAGACTGCATATTCTTCTTCCAAAAGGTTGGGGAGCTTTTAAGAGCTTTCAGACCCTCTAGCAGACTACTTCATAGCTTTGATGACGTCACCTGCTCTCCTTTTCATGTCCAAGCAATAGAAACTCCTCAAGAAATACCTAGGCAAACGCTTTTTTAAACCTTCAACGCATTCCCAGCTTTCTCTCACATTGTTCAGCGCTCCTCCATTCTCCCATTGTCGGGTATCTCAGAGAGTGCGTCTGCGACTCTGTCCGTAATTACGGCCGCACCGGCGGCTGGCATTTTATTTATCTGATATGCTTGTCCGATCGAATTTTTACTCAATACTATGAGAGTTTTATCAGTTACATGGTGTGATTCCTTCCACTTTTAAATATTACTACTGTTACGCAGCAAAAGCTGCTATCAGAAGCACCCTCTGTGGCGTCCTCCCATTGATTGAACCAGCTGATCAGCCGGCGGCACCGCGCCGCAGCCGCAATTGCAGACAAGGTCACAGACGCACTGTGTGAGCTACCCAGCTGTATAACTGATGTTGTTTTCTTTCTGCAGTTACGACATCATCACAAAAAGATTTCTGGGGTGAGGGTATCCTTCTGATTCATGAACGTATAACCAAGCAAAACCGGGTTAACAAACCAGTTTTCACACCCTGCATCTCTTAACAAGACGTACCCTCTAGCATGACCAATTACGCTAACCATCGTTGGTTTCTGTGGTTAATATGTATTTCATGGATTTCAACACTGGAAGACTCGAATTTGACATTCTTGTAAGATTTGCTTCATTTTTTGGTGCAGTTACTAGCAATGCCAAGTTATGTGAGCGGAAAAGTGGTTGTGAAGGGTTATACCTGGAAAAGGCGTTGCCATCGAACTCTGCGATTGGCTGCTTGCGTGAAGTGACCAATCACATAGCTTGAGCTTGGTCGTGTCGCCCTTCCCAGGTGAAACGCTCCACATACCAGAGAACCGTGTGCATGTAAAATGAATTTTTTTCACAGATCAAAGATTTTAGAAACAAAAATCGGTGGAAGGATTAATTGTTTTCTACAAGCACACTATAAAACCGTCTACATATACCTGCTATGTGCGTGGAGTCCCTAATTGAATGAGTGCGGTTGTGTACGAGTTTCAGTGCTAATGGTCGTTGCAGTTCAATGAGTTTAAACTTCCGCACTTTGTCGCAAGTACTATCAACCAGGCGCGCGTCAACGTCTGCAATTTCTTGGAAGTAGAGTTTAGTGCAGTTTAATCAATGGGTTTCGTTTATATACCGAGGATCCCGAATAATAGAAAATTGCCTTCAAAATTTGCTCTCCGAAGGAATCGTCACGATTCTAAGGTCACAATAGAGGTTGTCTTCATACTCACTTCGACTGAATTTCCTCATCTCAAGGGTGAAATTTAACCCGAACCGGTTCTATGATGCTTTGTTTGCATACACTTGCAAGGATGTTCAACCCCTATCCGAGTTCGTGTGTTCTTGCACAGTGCCTTCTTCTCTTGTCATTATCCCGTCTTCCATGAGTGTCTCATGTGGTGCCATGAACGGCTTAGGGCGGATTTTTCCGATGTTATGCAATTTTTTGGCTTTCTTCTTAAACGTCAAGAAATGAAAACAGAGTGGTCCACATCGATCGATCCTTTTCGTGATATGTCGGATATCCAACTTTAATCCAGGATTGTAGAGGCTTTTTAATGAGAAAATATAAAAGAATGTATAATCTATAGAAAGTACATATCTATAATGTATAGTGTATAGAAAGAAGAAATTGTATATTTTGTAAAATTCAAACTGGTGGGCTGTGTAAGTCGACACTTCATCCTCCCGAAAAAATTTCGTACCATTCTGCTAAGAGATTTGGAGGGATAGAAACATTGGTTAGCGCTGGGTTAGAATCGTTTTATTTAACACATAGGCTTCAGCGACATCTTCTGCTGCTGAGCCGAACGTCCCTCTAAGGATTGGGTCAGCGGAAGTTTTCATTTAGTAAGAGCCAAAGATATGTGCACTCTGGGTTATAACGAACCCCTTAGAATTTGGTTACCCCTTCTATCAAAGGCAGGGCGTGCCCACCCCATAGCCATTTTCGAGATCTTCACATGAAAAAAATCTCCAGGAGCTCCTGATCATAATGATGTATGCGAATTCATATAAAACGATCGAGGAGTCCCTTTTCGGGCCGCAACTTCTGTGGGGCTTATGGGCGAGGCCCGGTTCCTTGGAGCCCGGTTCCTATTCTGCTAAGGGGTGGATGGTGAGGAAATTTGACAAGGAGTACAAATTTCCTTAGAAACTGCGCTCTCGGCAGTGCATTACTCAGAAATCTCGTCCCCTGTCGTGGCCCCCGCCCACAATCTCCTCAGAAATTGAGGCTGAGGCTCTAGAATGTGGTTTTTTGAATTTTTACACAGAATTACGTATGCCATTGTGATCAGCAGCTTCTGGAGATTCTTTCCATCTGGGAATCTTGTAAACTCCGAGGAGGGACGGTGTGTTTAACTTTCTCAGAGAATTACCCAACATTCTGTATCGCTATTTCCTTCGTATGTAGATGACATCGAAAGGATTCCTAATTTTTACTTTAAAAGCCAAATTTTGCAATGAAAATGATGATTTTGTTATCATACGAGAATACGCTTGTACAGCTATAGAAATAGCCTTAGGACTCCCATAGTCATTACAATGATCAGGACGAATTTTGATACTGTATACGTTGTTAAAAAGGCATATATGCAGTATCTGTGGGTTTCTTGGTCATCGAGACATGGTTCCAGACACGATTACAGTAATCATTTCCGGCAGATTGTTGATTTACCACGTTTTCACGGAACCAGGCGCAATTATCTCGTTCACATTTCTCGGTATTCCTCATTGATGAGCGACTTTTTCTCGCGCAGAGCGGGTTCTGAATTTGCAACGATAGGCGAGATGCTGCGTCATAAAGTGAGGAGTTGAAATTTTTATTGCAAGAACATTCTCCAACTGTTTTTAAAGTGTTTTCCTGTCTTTTGTTAGGTAGCCTCTCAGCAGTTACATCCTGCATCGGCTGCTTTTATAGCAGCTCCTCTCGCCATTCCGTTCATACTTTGGCGATCGCTGGGTGTCGAGCGCAGGGCTATCCTGGTTTGCTGGTGCTTGCGCAGTTGCAATACTGCAAGCACGGTCTTGAGGATGTTTCTCAGGATTTCCTGGACGTGTACCATATTATATGCTCATTTTAACCATTTTTATGTTCTATATTTTTATTTTTTAAAAATATTTTCACGACAATGTAATATTGTAACTAGCTATTATGGCAAATTGAAGCGTAAATGATAAAAAATAAAAATAAATAAATGAATAAAAATATGAAATAAAAAATGAAAATTCAACTCTACGCCTACATCGCTGCAATAAAAATTAGGGTGTGTATCATCGTGAGGGAAGAAAGGGCGTAACCACGAGACTCTGATAGGCACATTCGGGCCGCTCGCCACGCCCACTTGTTCGACTCGTACGGTGCTAAGCACAAATAGACCATTGACGCCGTTCAAGTTCAAACAGATGGGCGTGACGGTCGCCACGATTGCGCCAATCAGGGGCGCGTGGCTACGCCTCCATTTCCCTCAAGATGATACACACCATAAAAATTAGCTGGATGGCCGTCGGAAGGACATACAACAACTAAGGACTTGAAGTTTTCTATCCAGTTTTCTATTATCCCTTTTCCCAGTTTGTCCTTTTGTGCTCTCACAGTTATAGTTATATTTTCCCAAGTCTGTTTCTTCAATTTTTTTCTGTAGAATTTATTTACTTATTTGCTATTTATTCATTGACTATCTGTTTTTTTTTTCTTCGGATTCGAAGAAATAAAATATCCACTTGGAGATAAGGATGTTCTATAGCGGTATTCATGCTCGATTCTCATCAATATTTTGCTTTCTTCTTGAAGTGGACGAGTTTTTGCCCCCCTCCCCCCAACCCCAAAAAAAGACAGATTTTCAGCGATTGATCAATGACAGCCAACTGATACATTGATATAAAATCCAGCGAAGTATATTGGAGAAACTGGTCCGCTCGGATGCCAGATGCATTGCTGAAGTTACCCAGGGTGACCTTTATTTACCTCACACGACGCATGGCTACATGCACATGGTTAACCCGGCGTCAACAGGTTTACCCTGGGTAGTCTCAATTATGCATCCAGGTCCTGGACGAGCGGAAGGCTTCGAGTCTAGTCGGAAGCGTTCGTGAGTACTGTCACTGGATATAGGTGTTTGGCTGATCCAGTAGAGGAAAAGCGCCAGTTCTTCAGATAGGTATCCATAAGGATTTATCCAGCAATTTTACCATCCCCTGGATTATTGTTTGACGTACGTACATAAGCTTCGAGTCCACCATAATTTGGTGTTTTTCCTGCATCATTCTGTTTGACAAATGAGAGGACTATTGGGGTAGGGGTATTATTCGGCAGGCTTAGCGGCTATTCATTTCCCGGAAATATGGATATATTGCTCGTATAATTGAAAAAAAAGATCCAAACTTGAGTACAAAATATCCGAAAACTTCTTCGGGATATTGGTATTGGGGTTGTCCACCTGAGTAAATCACTTAGCTTTTCCAAAGTGGTATCCATGGGATTTGTCCAGTAATTTCACCCCTCATAGTTTTTTTATTGTTTGACGTAAGCTTCGAATCCATCACTGTGTGATGTTTTTATGCTTCATTCAGCTGGACAAGTGAGGGAAATATTGGGATAGGGGTAATATTCGGCAGGCCTATTAGTTCCCGGATTGAATTCCGGAAACCACGGATATATTGCTCGGATAGTTGGAAAAGCTTTGGAGACAAAACACCAAAATTTTGGACTTGGTGAAGGGGCTTTGGAAAGGTTCCAAGGAAATGAGCTGATACGCTAGCTGACGATAAGTGTTACTGATTGTGGAGACTTTTAGTACAGTTGGCGTCGATGGCGGTAGCCTTTCCGCGGCCTCGAAAAGCACGCGGCGCGACCGCGCCGCTCGAGCAGGAACCCTCCCCGGGACAACAAACTATGCGCTTTTCTGGATAGTTTGCTAGTTTTCTTATTAGTTACCATCAAATGTGATGACCAACTATCAGGAAAACTCAGATTCGCCATTGTTGCGACAATTCCTTCGACAGCGGCGCGGTCGCACAGCGTGCTTTTCGAGGCCGCGGAAAGGTCACCGCCATCGATGCCCAGTGTACATGACTTCTGTTGCTATGCTAATATAATATTTACTGGTAAAATCTATGCTGTCCTACAATCAGAAGCTTTATTAGAAGAATCCACGAAGCATTTGGATGACCATATCAGCTGAAATATTTTTGCATTTTATTTTCTTTATTTTTTATTTATCCCATACAAAATCAGGATTTTCTGGGAGTTTCAAATCCATTAGCTACTCGACGCTAAATCTCCCTCTCTATTCCTTCATATGCATTCCTTTCATGATTGTCGCAGTCTTTCTCTCAGAATGTCAATATACTACTACAAATAATGTTATTGTTGATTGTTTGGGCCACGTAATGACTGTTTGCTGACGCTTCGTTGGATTTTATAGTCCTGGAATGTACCTGGCATGCTATTACGCCGACGGGAGAGTGAGTAATGCTCGAGTGTTTCGGGTATCAATGCCAGTCACCTGAAGAATTCCAATCAAAAGGGGTGAATAGCCACGGTAACAGCTCATTTTCCAAGTTCCGTAAGCACGCTACTCCGGACTCTCTCGCCCATTCCGGAACACTCCTTTCCAGCTTTCACTCGTCCAGTAATTACTAAGTTGTTAGGACAAGTTCCCTTTCACGCTACAGCAATTACTGCTTCAAGAGTGACCAACTCGTCGTTGAACATTACCGGTACAGAAGTGAAATCTACGTGAGGACCTGTCGCGGCGTGAGTGAGTTTACTTTTCTTCTGAACACGACCGGCACGCAGCTCGTGAGCGTGGATCTGGTAGGTCGTTCACTTCTTGTCGTTGTTTTCTTGCGCTACGATTGAGGGCGATCTTCAAAGTTTGTTGTTTTTCCGAAGTGTAAACAATTCGTATTGTTAAGAGTTTGCAAATAGTTGTCCATTGTAGCGATTCCTGGGATTGGATGCGTGATCAAAATGACCCGGGGTAAACGTGTTGACCCCGTTGGTAACGATGGGTAAATTTGTATGATTTTAACCAGTTCCGCTGGGTAATCTCAGTGATGTATATGGTCCATGAAGATGATGGACAATGCCATTGGCAGTTTGATCTTGCTGTGACGGTCTTGCACGGAATCAGAGGAGGTCGTATTCATCATTGCAGGTCATGGTAAGGCTCTACTGGTCATGGTAAGGCTCTGCATGTCCCATGGTAAAGTCCAGGGTAAACTTGAAAATGGTATCCACGACGCTTTATCCTCAGTGGTTACGCACGGCCCCACCTCACGACTAACTAGCACATACCCGTGATTGCATCAAGGGCTTTAATTTTTCATCGGACCTTGATGAATACACCTACGTTGGGGTGCCCATGGAGCGTGAAAACATCGTCGGGTCGCGTTATAAGACGAGGTAAACACCCGTGGTAAACTTTACCTGTCAATAGTAGGCAAATTAACTTTACCTCATCCTTGATCACATAGACCGAAGGTAGACTTTTCGATGAATTGCGAAAAAAGGGATGAACTTCAGGGTAATCACGACTATCAGGGATAAACTCAATGATAAATGTCACCTCCGTGCCCAGACGCATCACTGAGCATATGGGTAACCAAACCTATGAGCTTGAATCCCCATAGTAACCTCAACCGGTTGTTGTTGGTTGTTCTCATCGGAGACATCTCACATGTTTTTTTTTTCATTTCTTTAATTTATGTTCATCACATGTGTTCTGCGCATGTAATAAATGAATGAACCGTATGCAGATGATTACACATGGGTAGATTCTGGTGTAGGCAACGTCACATATGGGTACAAGTTGATGAGCGCCAGGTAAATTGTAAATATGGGTAGGCTGATAAGTTCACCATGGGTAATCTCAATGATGCGATCTGGACCTGGGTTATAGGTCCCATGCAAGATTTTTGGATGAAATTCGTGGTGAATTTTTGCGCATGTCGTCGTCGGAACATGTACAAGATGAAAATTTAGCTGATATATGACTAATGTGCTTTTGTTTGTCCAGAAATCTCCTGCTGCAGAATCCACAAACGCTTCCAGATAGACCCTTTGCTCTTCTTCCGTCGATATTGGACAATTTTTTTTTCAGACAAATTTTGATGTACTCCATCATTTTTGGCCATAATTGACTAATACCCACCCATTGCATAAAATATGCCTTTTTTGGACAGGAAGCTCGTCCATCTCAAGAAGGGGCAGAATGTAAATCTTCCCGGGAACGTTCATGGATCCCGTCTATGCACCCTACGCCTTTCTTCGGTCCAATTTTCCTTTTCTGGACAAGACTTGTTGTGGGTATTTCTGTTGTAAGATTCGCAAAAGTTTGCGCAAAAATCAAACTCGTCCGTGCTGCTGAAAATGTTCGAGTTTTCCGTCCAAAATACGAAGATTTTGTGCGATTAGCTGGTATTGGTCGATTATGGGTCGCGGTAATATCGGCTATGAAATCCATAAAGGTTTGATCGAGAAACCTACTCACCCTGGCGAACCTGGTAGCTTGGAGTTTACCCAGTAGCGTTCATGGATGCCTCCACTTCAGTGGAACCGGAAAAGGGAAGGCCGGCGGTCCTGCACAGATTTCCTGGAGCGTCGTTTCTGTCCAGACTTGTTTGTATGTTCCTGGAATATCCCTGTTCCAAAATAGTGGTGGGACAGAGTAGGGCTAAATGTTTTCCCTCACTTGTCCAAAATTTTCTAGGATGCATCCCGAATGTGTTTCCCTCACAAAACCCTGCCCAAACCTCTCTTCCTTCTCCCTTCGCTGGCGTTTTTCTTCCCCCACATTCCCATTCCTCTTTTGTTTGGCTGTTGTTTTCGTCTAAAGAGGAGCGCTGAATGCGGAAAATTTGGAGTGGAGTGGTGTCCTCTTGTTGAGCTGGTTCTGCTGCTGATAGCAGGATATCGAAAGAAATCCAGGAGAAATGCCGCGCGCGCGCCGCAGTGCTGACGGCGGCGGTGGTTCCACTTGTAAAGCGGAGCCGCTCAAGTAGTCCTCGACACTAGGACCTCTCTTCACCATCATCTTCATCGTCGTCTTCTTCATCAAATTCTTCTGTTCGGGTGCTTTTTTCTGATTCCATAGGTTTTTTCTAGAAATTTCTCCGCTGTTCCAGCATGAATGCTCTCATCTGCGTTGTTCCGTATTTCGTGGATTTGTGGCAGTTGTCCATTGTACAGGAGATGTCAAAGATCCGAGCACATCACTGCGATCACAGCGATTCCGACATTTTAGTGTTGCAAGTGACTCTGTCATAAATTTTCCCACAGCTCCACGGACTGCCCATTTCCTAACTGTCTGGCTGTCTGCGTCTCTTCTTGCGGCGTTCTCTCGCCGGGTGTGAATGTCCTCATCCCTCACCGACGGGCCCGTGGTAGCCACATTTTCTGACGGTGATTGATAGCTGAACGACATTTCGTTCAACAAAGAACCGTTACGGGGTGGGTTCCTACCAAAGTTTCGGAAGAGGTGAAGAGAGGAGCTTTCTCAATTTTTTGCTATTTTTTTATTAAATTCTGGACAACGCCTGTCCGATCCAGGGAATGCTAAGGCTTCTGTGCTGTAGCAGTTTCTTTGGGGAGAAGCTTCTCAATTTTTCTTCAAAAAATTTCCACTGGCTCCGAAAACTGCCTTTTTGATCCAGAAAATGTTAGGATTTCTCTGTTCTAACACTTTTCACAGGGAAAAGCTCTCAATTTTCCCCCATTTTTCCGCTGTGCTCCAGAAATTTTTAAAATTTCGTTTTCTGCAGCTGGTTATTTTCTCAAGACCACACACCTTCTCCTGGAAAAACCCCAGCCCTTTCCCACTGTTTATGAGCTCCAGGGAATCGTTACCGCAAAATGGTTCAGAACACTTCATCCAAGTGGTTTTGCGACACGGCAGAACGGGACCGCGACGGCCTTGTACTCTGTGTTGCTCAGTTTTTCCCGAAATCTTCACCTTCACTCTCAGGTGTTTCCAGATCCTCAAGAGGCCAGTTTCACTGCCGTACTTGAGAAAAAGAAACACTCATAAGAGGGTAGAGGTGAGCAAAAAACTAGCCTAGGAGGTGAATCAGGGAAAATTTGGAGATTGCGTGGAAGATTTGTGATGGTTGTCCTGGAATTTCGGTCTGAAGCCTACGAGGTAGAGAGAGAGAGAGTGGGAAAGAGAGAGAGGATCACTCCTTCTAAAATGATGATTTTTGCACGAAAATCGAATGTTTATTGTTTATTCATAGGGCCTATTTGTGGAGGAAAAGAGGTAGTTGAGGGAAAAATAAACCTATCGATAAAAAAAAATTCCGTACAAACATTCCATTAGTAAATAATGATTTTCGCAGAGCATTCTTAACTTTTTCCTTGCGGAAGAAAACCGACCCGTCTTAGTATTGTAATTTATCTTGCTTTTCAAATATTGCAATCCATAACTCACTCGTTTTTCCTTGGTAATTGAGCCAATTTTCGATCAGAGTACATTACCTGTAAAGGTAGAATTCGAGTGCATTAACCTCTTTCATCTTACCTTCCATCACGCCAAATGCTATTCAAACTCATATTTGAGAAAATTTGAGGAAAATTTCCACATTTCTCTGTGGATGATCTATGAGTTTGTGCCCTTAGGCTTACTAAAAATAGCGTTCATGTTCACACTCTAAATTGGTACAGATTTAAGGAGTGAGGTTACCATTACTTTGATGCTTTGAGAGTAGGTTTACGCGCTCAAAAGTTACTTTTTCAAGTTGACATCAAAGGTGGTTGTCCAGGCGGGCGGTGGTAGAAGTCTGGTGTACCAAAACTCCAGGTGATGGATGTCCCGCCTGGGTTACCCAGGGTAGACGCTTTGGCGTTCTTGTTACCAATGGGTAAATTTGCGCGGTATTAACGCATTTACTCCGAATAACCTCAATGATTTGGAAATCTAAAAAAAGGGGAGGAAGAAGAGCCGTGCGGCGCTTTCTATGCTTTCTTTTCATCGTTGTACTAGTCTCGTTTTTTTTTTCAAATCTTCGACTTTTCGACTTATTCATGAATCAATATGTCTACATGGTAAGTATTCGATTCTTTTCGTTGGTTCAAATGTCTTGCTCTAACATTTATATTTTTTACCTATACAATTTACATTTCGACCCAGAACTTCTTGGTTTCGGAACAAAATTCTTTGGCAATGGAATGTGGTAGGATGTTATTTCTCAATCATAAGAACGAAAAAGAAGCAGACCAGGCTCCATACATGAACAATAATCTTATGACTGTTTGAAAAAGTGTGAGATTTGGTGCAAGACTTTCGGGACAAGCTAGTAAATGTAATTTAAATTCATGTAGTCTCCACAGAAACATATGCTGGTCGATTCTGAATGGAAAAATCCTTATTCTTAGCTTGGCTTTCATATGGACACACTTGCGTCTACCTAGGATATTCCTCTACCAGGAAGGCTAATTCACCAGGCAGAATGCAGCTATGACTTTTAGGCAGACCTAAAAGTCGTAGCTGCATTCTGCTGGAACGCTTTCTTCTACAAAAGAATTTAGGTTTCAGTAATGCATTGAATATATTTAAATCTATATATCCTGTTTTGAAAAAGTCGGGTTTTTGAACTTGCTGAAATTGTAGAAGTATGTATGGGTGATGGACAACCTTTGAGTAATAGTATTATAGGAAGGGGTGTTGGGCTTCCCTCATTCAAATTTTCGACTTCTTTGGATCGGATTCTGGTATACAAATATAACAGTAGAGTGATTCGGTCTTTACTCTCTTCCAAATACATCCCCAAGCCGCAGAAACCGGTCTTCAGCCGGTCATTCCCCATGGAATTTGTGGAAAACTCAGAACTTCCAGAATTTACTACATAGCACGGCTGGGAGTGGTGAAACAAAGTTTTCTCGCACAATTCCTAGTCATGTTATAGAATAGGTTTTTTGCTGTTTTTTTTTGCTGGTTTGGTTATGCTAAATTATTGAAACTGCTACTATACTAGTGAAGTAATAGTAGCTCAAAAAAAAAAACTACATTAGCCTGTAGTGCATAGCCGTGCCGCATCAGGTATCGTTTCTTTTTATTGCTTTATTGTTATTTACTAGAGTGTTGACCGAAGAAAAAGTGAATAAACCCAATTACTTTGAATAACAGATCAAAGATCCATTCAAAAAGTTGAACATTTGAAGAACACAAAGCTTCACAGTCCTTGTTTTCGTTCACTCAAAAGTGCAGGACTCTTCATTCCCTGAACATTTCAATTTGTCGACTTTTCGGGACCGTATATTCGAATATCAAATGTATCTAATACATTATTCGAACAACACACTATTACTCACCTTGTTGTAAGTTCTATAGTTGTTTTCGTATGTTCTTCTTCCTTCTATGTAAATGTCAGATGTGCGTTGATATAACCCGTCACTTTTCGTGGATTGGTTCAATTTTACCCTATAACTAATGCATACCTTTGTTGCCCATCTTCGTAAACTTCCAGCCCACCTTGTGAGCCCACGCGATCAGATAACACTCCTGGTCGGACGCAAAGAAAGTTGTTGCGGTAATCGAGACTGTCAGATTCAGCCGCAGATAAAACAGCCGAGCTGACCTTGCCGAGCAGCCCGCGCGCACACGCGTTCCCGTCGCTTCTTCCCCCATTAGGGCCGCGGTTTTTGCCGCTGTTGCCACCGTAACAAAATGCACTTGCCGTCTATGGCTGCGACTGCCCTGAAAAAAAGGGTAAATCCGTGCTGAGCCGATGAGCTGCGAGTCGACGAGGTTCGAGTCATTTCTGCACTTTTTCCGCGCAGATTTTACGTAAGATTACGGAAGTCGCGTCATTACGGCGAGTTATTATGGCGCCCTACAAAAGCACAGGCTGGGTTTTTCACAGAGTAACCCAAATACAGGCAAGGTCAGACAATGAGTGTGTTTTGGTGTAATTGCACGACCAAACATCAGCTCAGCGGTTCCTCGCTGGAGTAATTTTTCCTCGTGCATGTCGAGGTGATCAGCGCCGTTTCTTGGGATACTTCAAGGAAATCCTTGCAAGAGGTCTGTTTATACTTGGCAACATTTATATTCACATTGACGCAAACCTCTTGGAGCTTGCACTTGCTGGTGGATCCAGTGCATTCTTAGAAAGCTCGTAAATTTGCATTCTAAAAGAACCATTGAGTAGTTCTCTCCATAATTTTCTCCTTGTCCGAAACACTTTACCCAGTGGGTAAACGCTCTATGGTGAATGCATGGGGGTGGTATCGATGTACGTAACGCTATCCAATAGAAATTTGCTCTCATATAAGTGCCTCATGAAGCGGATAACTGTAGCCGTTCGATTACTATAATACATATTATACGACTGTGTTTGAGAGACCGCTCACCTTACCTCAGTCCGTAAACCCGGGGATCTGCCGGAAAAATGACCGGTACGCGTTAATACCTTAATTCAATTGAGCTATGGTTTTTTCAACCTCTCAAACCTAAGTATTCAAGTGAATGAATGAATGAATGAATGAATGAATGAATGAGTAAATGAATGAATGAATGAATGAATGAATGCGTGAATGAATGAATGAATGAATGAATGAATGAATGAATGAATGAATGAATGAATGCGTGAATGAATGAATGAATGAATGAATGAATGCGTGAATGAACGAATGAATGAATGAATGCGTGAATGAATGAATGAATGCGTGAGTGAATGAATGAATGAATGAATGAATGCGTGAATGAATGAATGAGTGAATGAATGCGTGAATGAATGAATGAATGAATGAATGCGTGAATGAATGAATGAATGAATGAATGAATGAATGAATGAATGAATGAATGAATGCGTGAATGAATGAATGAATGAATGAATGAATGCGTGAATGAACGAATGAATGAATGAATGCGTGAATGAATGAATGAATGCGTGAGTGAATGAATGAATGAATGAATGAATGCGTGAATGAATGAATGAGTGAATGAATGCGTGAATGAATGAATGAATGAATGAATGCGTGAATGAATGAATGAATGAATGAATGAATGAATGCGTGAATGAATGAATGGATGAATGAATGAATGAATGAATGAATGAATGAATGAATGAATGAATGAATGAATGAATGGAATGCGAATGGATGAATGACTGAATGAATGAATGAATGACCGGATGAATGAATGAATGAATGAATGAATGAATGACCGGATGAATGAATGAATGAATGAATGAATGAATGAATGAATGAATGAATGAATGAATGAATGAGTGAATGGCATGAATGAATGAATGAATGAATGAATGAATGAATGAATGAATGAATGAATGAATGAATGAACGAATGAATGAATGCGTGAATGAATGAATGAATGAATGAATGAATGAATGAATGAATGAATGAATGACCGGATGAATGAATGAATGAATGGATGAATGAACGAATGAATGAATGAATGAATGAATGAATGAATGAATGAATGAATGAATGAATGAATGAATGAATGAGTGAATGGCATGAATGAATGAATGAATGAATGAATGAATGAATGAATGAATGAATGAGTGAATGGCATGAATGAATGAATGAATGAATGAATGAATGAACGAATGAATGAATGCGTGAATGAATGAATGAATGAATGAATGAATGAATGAATGAATGAATGAATGACCGGATGAATGAATGAATGAATGGATGAATGAACGAATGAATGAATGAATGAATGAATGAATGAATGAATGAATGAATGAATGAATGAATGAATGAATGAATGAATGAATGAATGAATGAATGAATTCGCTATAATGCACGTTTTGGTGACCACGCGGAAAAATTTTCTTACCGAATACATAGCAGATAATAAACCTTGCGACAGCCGCGAAGCCCTTCCATAAACAGGGATGAAACCTTTTATCTATGGAGGATTTCAGTGGGAGAGAAAGGGATTGGATTATCGCTTTTCCCTTAATTGTTTATAGAAGCAAAATTAGATTTTTGTGCTCCATATGGGTCTTCTATATACGTGAAATTTTATTAGAATTTAATTGTGCGTCATTTCCTTGGGTTCTGGAACCTCCTTCATTAGATTTTTGGTTTTTTTATTAGATTCATTTTATACAAAGCAGAGTGCCTTTCGCATAACCTTTCAAGCAGATAATGGCCACTCGTTGCACTTTGTGCAAGACTTCCAAGGATACATGCTCTTGTGTATCCTTGAAACTCCACTTTTCCAGTAATTTTAGTTAATTTTCAAGGATTTCCTTTGTGGCAGGGCTCGCTAAAGGTCTTGTCCTCCCATTCATCGAAGAGCTATAGCATTTCTTTTTGCTTCTGTTCTGTGCAGTTTATAGAGCAGCTCAGCAAAACGACACTGTTTCTGGGCAAAAAGTGCAGTGTCGTTATGCATCGACTTATGAGACAAGAACAGGCGTCCTGTTCTTGTCTCATAAACCATTGCCGAGATAATTTGCTTGCAATGAGGCCACGCCCACTTGTCTCGGTTGATACGGTCGAGAGACAGTCATTTATCATGTGTTCAGGTCGTTACGAATGATCTGTGTGTCCGTGTGTGTGAGATTTTTTCGAGAGATAAAGGCCCACCCATGCAGGCTCCACCCCGTTCGTCTTAGAAGTCTCGTTCTGTTCTGACTTGGGTCCCTTATATCTTCAAATTTTTGCTCAAATGAAGCCATGTTTATTCTTTTTAAGTCTTATAGTCACTTTTTGTTTTTTGTTTGCATAACTAGTGATCCATCAGTCACTTTTATGGGAGAAAGTTCTTACCACGACTTTCAAAACCGGCGCGCTGAGTATCGACTGTGCATTCGGAGTCGACGCGCCAAATGACCTCTTACTTCCGGGACATAGTGAGTTAATCTTTTATATATACTAAGAATTTCACCGATTTTTTAATGGACTTTCATTTATAACATTCTAGTGGATACTTCCTGCTATCCACAGACCACTCGTCATGTCTGCTCGTGACGCGACTTTACAGACAAATAATTCCCTACCGATTTTCATCTCAAAGGTTGATCCGTGCTCATCTCTGTATGGAAACATGCATGTTATTTTGTTTTGAGCGTCAAAACTACTGATCAGTAACCAGGGTCACCACGGTTTCTGAGCGATCAAGGCGATCGAGTCGCGTGTTTTTGTGCATTTTTGCGTTGATCATGGTGAAGATTACGTGAATACACACGTGATTTGCTTCTGTGACGAAAAAGAGCATAAGAAACTACCAAGTTTACTGCGCTTTTCCCCGGTTTTTTCGTGTTTCGGGTTTTTCTTGTCGACAAGTTGCTGGAAGAAAAGTTTACTGACAACTTATTTTCGCTTTTTTATTTTCTTTTCTTCATTGTCCCGCCCATTTCCTTCGATCAATCACACAGGAGTTTTTGTATATTTTTTATATTATAGTTTTTGTTTTGCGAGAACTGGTCCCCATTTTTTGGGCAGTTGTTTTCAATGCAGTTACGATCGAGGCCAAAAACAACTTGCCAGCCCACTTTTTTCCCGAAACAACATGCAGACAACCTTCTAACTAACAAATCGTTCGTGACCAGTTTCACGTCATCATGGGATTTAAAAACAAGCTGTCAGCAACCTTTCTCCGAACAGCTTGCGGACATTGAAGAGCCAAAGCAAGTTGTTGACTACTTTCTCACAAGACAACTTGCTAGCGAGCTTTACTGAATGTTCGAATGCTCAAGTCGGTTCCTAGATTACTAGTCAAATCAATTGAACTACTCGGTTTTAAGTGAAGTGTGCATCATAATCTATTTGTCCTTTCAGATTGGAAGCTTTTTTCCTGAAAAACTATCTTCTCAATATTATAATTCCGCAAAAACTCTTACGCTGAAAACACTCATGGTTTCCCTCTATCAAAAAAAAACCGGGGACCAGTTCTCGCTTATGACGAAGCTGTCCTTTTTGATAGATTAACACTTACTAGAAGACAATAACCTTGGAAATCCACCACAGAACGCCCAGAACAAGTTGTCTGATCGCATCTGAGGCCGAATACTTGCAAAGCC
This sequence comes from Ancylostoma ceylanicum, assembly GCA_000688135.1. Classification (NCBI taxonomy): domain Eukaryota; kingdom Metazoa; phylum Nematoda; class Chromadorea; order Rhabditida; family Ancylostomatidae; genus Ancylostoma; species Ancylostoma ceylanicum. Next base: position 54,331 of record JARK01000050.1, read on the forward strand.
AACGACCGACCTCTTTGTAACTTATCGACAAGCTTTCGGCTGACAACTTGCAGACGAGAAAAGACGAAAGCAACTTGCTAACAAGCTTTTGGTCGAGCAAGTTTCAGATGCGATCAGACAACTTGTTTAGGGTTCAGAGGCCTTTAAAAACTGAGATATGAGAGAAAAATGTCAGTTGTGGTCTTGTTCATCTCTTCTGAGATGTTGCAATGTTCCCGGAAATCCAGAATTTCCCGCCGATCCAGAATGAGCGAGTATTCCAAATCAAAATTCTAGTACATCATTTCTTTCAACACCTACTTTCTCATCTTGCTATGGCGCAGTTGTAAGTCTTCTCTCAAAGTCTTCTTGTCTTCTTGATAGTCTTCTTTCTTTATTCCTAGCCTTTCTCAGTTTCACTCATTCCCATTGTTTATTGTTCTCATCTGTTCCTTTTCCTTTCATTTTTTCCCATTCGTTTCCTATAGTATTTCCTTATATTTATTCCTCACTCCGGATTTTAAAGCGAATCACGGCTCCATGTGTTACCTAAAGCTTCTAAAAGCACTTGTTCAAATATCCGTGAACCTCCAGGACCCCAATGCTCGTGCTATTTATCGTCATTCAATCCAAGCATTAAAAAAAACTGGACATTTGTCCTCTGTTCCATGTTTCCTGGGGGTTTCCCACATCCTGAGGTATTCATCCAAGTGTCAGCTGTCCTGAAAAGCATGGTAGTGTCGGCTTTGTGAAAAACAATACAATGATAGATGACCTGTCATGATCCTCAATCGACATGTTTTTCCTTGGCATTATGGGTTTTTCTGAGGATTCCTGGAGAACTTCGGGATGTTCTCGGGATTTTTTGCATGAAAATAAAAATTTTACACGTCAGTTCCGGGAACTGGTTTTGGCGGGACATTCAAACCCATTTTTTGTTTGTAGTTTTTTTTCGCGTCTTTATATTGCTTGAAGTGCACCTGCTTTTGAAAATAAGTATGTACTTCCATTGGAAACAGGAAGGTATCAAGTTTCATTTCTGTAAAGGTATCGAATTTTAAAAACTATGGGGTTTGAATAGGTGTATGTGCACAGGCTTATAATTTCAACGCTAAACAGCAGGCATCTGTGTCAACCGTTAGCTGGCGCATCGTTGGTAGTATTCTTTTTCTCTCAAAAATTTCCCTAACCCCTGTAGCTATTCAAAAAAATGTGTGGGTCATTGTACATGCAGAAAGCGCGACGCCATAAAGGTCTGTGATGGGCCAGTTGCGCGAATGAACCAATCACAGAGCTCGGCTACTCCGCCCCTTTCCAGTGCCTGTATTCACGATCTTTTCCGGGGAGGCTTTGGTCTATCCGTTTTCCTGAAGAGGACGACTTTTCCGAGTTGAAATGGGTAAATTTTGTAAATGAGTCTGGTTTTAGGCATTAATGAAAGGTAACGGCAAAATACATAGATATGTAACATGTTTTCCTGGGGAAACTCGTCCACGCTGAGGGAACGGGAAGCTTGAAACCTTCCCGGGAATCTCCATAAATACTAGTGCATGTGCAACGCTTTGAGGAAAGATTATTTCCACTGTAAGACTCAACCCACTTCCCTGCAGGACCCTCACCCAAACTTTCTACCCTCAGGCATTTTTTCGCAACTTCCTGTCACTTAATCAGCTCTATGATCAAATATTTAATCGCCCGCCAGCAGATCAGCTGATTTGCTGACGCTGTTGACACTTTTGTAAACAAAATGTTTTGTTTACTTTTAACGCTGCCAGTCGTTGGATTTCAGGGCTTTCCACGGGTGTATTCGCAACAGAAATCGGCAAAGAACAAAAAGCGATTATTACAGCCTGATATTGATGAGATGGCCGTGATAACGTGGAAATTGCGGCGTTAAAAAGTCGTTTTGTGAATTCTTTATCGAAACGGCGCTGTTGTTTCGCAATCGGAGGATTGATAATCCAGGAAAAAAGACAGTGTTGCATATTTATTAATAGAAGCGAATGAGTCTTTCGGAAGGAATGTAGCAAAAAAATATTTTAGGATTCACAAATAAAAAGCAGGAACGGGGAAAACCCGGAAAAAGCGTTGGTGATGGTCGTGGATGGTTTTCTTTGGCTCCTTTCTAACTCATCACCATGATTTTTTCTCGGTTTTTTTTTCGGTAGTTTTTCCCTCCGTTTTTCTTCATCTACACAATGTTCACCTATACGGTGTAACTAAATAAGTTAACGGACAAATAAATAGATATGATAAATAAATTAGTAAGTAAGTAAATAAGCAAATAAATATTCATTTTTCTTATATTCCTCCTCTTCGTTCATCTCTGCCCTGTAATCAGTGGTGGAAATTAATGAAATGAGAAGTCGAAACAGAAAAACTTAGCAAAAGTTATGAAAGACATAATTCATAAAACGAACTGCTACCCGCAGCTGCGCACAAATCCATGAAATGGTTGGAAATATCCAGAAAACTGCAGTTTAACGGTGTAATGGTACTTCTAAGTATTTTGCTGCTTTTCTCACCCAGTAGCAGCGTCTCTGAGTGTTCTTCATGCACTCCAGGGGCAGTATGCATCATTGAGATTACCCGGGGTAAGCGTGTCAACATCTCACAAATCTACCCGTCCGTGGATAGCGCGTCGGCACGTTTACCCTGGGTAATTTCAATGATGCGTACAGGCTCACACCGTAGTACAAGTACTGTAAAAGGGTGCAGAAAAGTATAAGAAGCAAAATCTATGCACTTTCAGTTCCAGGATAGGAAATTATGAATTTGAGGACTACGCAGTAAGTGGTAATAGTAGATCAAAGAGAGGTTCAGTTTTAAAATGCCTCGTTCGTGTTTTTGAAAGTTTTGATTTTTGATTTTGAAGGTGAATTTCATGATTTTTAGCATGTCTGACTGCATATAGGGTGGTCCATAATTATGGTGACAGAAACAAGCAATCATACGGTAATGTGGTAATCTTGTTCGTTAATGAATAACGAACAAAAACATATATCAAACTGAAGTGAAGAAGTGGAAGCCGACATGGCGTCACCTGAATTATGGGCCACCCCGTAGATGATTGAAATTGGGATAAATTTAGTCCTGGTTATGGAGATTGAGACGCTATTCATTTCGCAGCACTTCTTTTATGGAAATAAATCCTCTAGAAGATTTTCTTGCTCTATTAATCTTGTTGTGGACATAATTTTTATCTTTCTTCATTCTGTTCCCATTCATTTTATATACCCACTCACTTTTCTTTCCCGTTTTTCTCTCATTTTTTGAAGTTTTTTTTAAATGTTTTCCTGTGTCCGAGATGAATTATTTGCCAGCAATTCTGTCATTTACGGTCGCATTCGATGTTTCTGAGAAAATCCTCATTTTAGTAAATGATTTTATTGGCACTACTGTGCAGTTTTCTTCCTTTTTTCATCTAACAAACACTCTGTTCATCACCGAGATCCACCGTCAATTTTTGCCCGCAGTCATTTCAGGTGTTTGTCATGCCAGAGGTGTGAACAAGGATTTACAGTGTGCTATCCAGTGTTTGAGGACATCTCTAGGGTTCCTGGAGTCCTAATGAGGTGATAACTTCAGCGATTAATTAGCACATTTTACGACCTCTATTGATAGCGTTCGTCAGTTTTTTCCATTAGCTTTGTGCTTTTGTACCTTCTTGGTCTTCTAATAGCCGGATTTAATTTTTAATTTAATTTTTAATTTTTTGAAAATCTAATTTTCTTTAACACATTCGCGACCTTACGCTTTTGGCATGGTGTGTCACGTGGGACATACGCGCTTTTGCACAAGTTGGACCCGTGCTCAACCGCTTGAGCACGTGGTCCCACACGGTAGGAATTTTTCCTCTGTTGCATAACACTCCGAAAAACCGCGAATTTGAGACGAACCAAAACGCAAATATGCACGAGCTTGAAGGTAATTCAAGAAGTTTACCTGCATGAGAGGTAGCAAGTAAGTGTGTTAATCTTGATATAAATGGTTCTTTTACTTGTCAGTTTCACCCACGCATTAAAGAAGTATGAGGGGATATCTGCTCTGCCCATCGCGTGTATAGATCGCTTGAACATTTGTTAGTATACCACTGTATAGGAGTTTGCTCATTAAGATTGCTTCACAAAAATATAACTGTGAAAAGGGCGTGCTCACCCGGTTGAGCACGCGGTCCCACGCGTCGCACCATGCATGCTCAACCGGTTGAGCACATTGTCGCGAATGTGTTAAAAATATATCGATTCAAAAAAGTATTTTCCAAGTAGTGGTGAATTAAGGTGATAAAAATGGGATAATGAAAAATCAAAATGTGCAAAGTGAGGACCTATGTATTTTATAAGGATGTCCCGAAAGTTTCACGCTCTCCTCACCATCTCTGCACTCCACCTTACCGCCTGTAACAACTAGACGTGCCTTTCTTCAGGATTTGTCCTTCATGTTCTCGTCCCTGCAACGAGGCATGTATGCATTTTTAAGGATGAACATTGAAAACCACCCACGGCTTGCCGATGCCATGCGCTTGAAGCCAACACCATCCAATCAAAGATTAAAAGATCATAAATCGCGATTCCATAAGGGCTTCATGGCAAAATTATACGCGTTCCCAGCTTGTAGCAGCTCTGCAAAATTAACAGCCCATCGGGCGGGTGTATTGCGAAAGCAAAAAATCACGAGATGCTGTGCATAATGTTGTTTTTGGTTAGCATTTGCTGCTAGCGAGGCATTTCTCGGGAATTTCGCGAGGAATTTAGACCAAATGTTTGGGTTTTTGAGGAGTGGAAATGGTTTAAGACTATACGAGATCGGAAAGCATGGGGTTTTCAAGAGAAAGTTGAGGAATTTGCGGATATTAACATTCATCAAAGTTTTTTTGAAGGTGGAACTGCGTGGACGACGACCACGCTGTCTTTCATTTCTTAGAACAGAATGGGGACCAGTTCTCGCTTGGGTAGAGGTTATGACTTTTCGATCAGCGAAGGAACAGAAATTCTGGAAAATCGCAAAATAAACAGCATCGGATTTATTTCCACCTTTGTTTTGCACTATTATCAAACAAATAGATTCTAGTTTATATCCTTTACATCCATCATATCATGTGTGAATGGGCCTAGAATTGAGTAATTCTCCCTTTTTCTAATCATTTTGTTTCAAAATCCTCCCCCCCCCCCCCCCCCCCC